>VZQC01009134.1:1906410-2005219 GCA_009823505.1 Rhizomys pruinosus
GGGTGTGGGTGTTTGGGCACAAACCGCCTGCAAATTGGTTTTACATTGAAGGATGCTTGTACTTCATGGATTATCACTGATAGCTAAAAAAATGGAAAAAAAAAAAAAACACTGAGAGAGATATTGGTACGGACCGTCATGTCAGATTGAAGCTTCGGTTGGGGTGGGGGGTGGGGGTGAAGGGAGGAAAATTAAAAAAAAAAAAAAAAAAAAAAAAATTATGTATGAAATGCACAAAGCACAAAAAAAAAAAAAAAAAATGTTGAGGAAAAAAAAAAAAAAAAAAGAAAAGAGGGAGTCAAGCATCCCTATTTGTTGATGATATGATTGTTTACTTACGGGATGCTAAAAACTCCAGAAAAATCTCAAAAAATAACTAGCTTCAGCAAGTGGCAGGTACAAAATTACCTAAAAAAAATCAATGGCCTTTCTTTTCACCAAAACAAGCTACTGGGAAAGAATTCCAAGAGACTTCCCACTCACATAGCCTCAAAAACAATAAATTACCTGAGAATAAACCTAACCAAAGACACCAAAAAGATCTCTACAACAAAAATTTTAAACCTTAAAGAAAGAAATTGAAGAAACATCAGAAGATGGAAAAAAAAAACCATAACTCAGGATTGGAAAATTAACTTGTAAAAATGCCCATTCTACCAAACTCTTGTATAGATTTAACGCAATCCAATCAAAATCCCAAGGTTTCTTCTTGGAAAAAAAGTCCTTAAATTCATTTGGAAAATGAAGACCCCAATAGCCAAAACCAACCTGATGAAAAGAGCAAAGCTACACAGGGGGGATTTCTTCATAACCAGACTTCAAACATATACTACAGGGCTATAGTCATAAAAAAAGCATGGGTATCTGGCACAAAAAACAATGTTGACCAATGGAACAAAAACGAAGATCCCAAACCTAGGCACATACATTCAGCCATCTCATATTTGACAAGGGGGCCAAGAAAGCCCACAAGGAGAAAAGACGCTCATCTTCAGCAAAGTGGTGTTGGCCAAACTGGATCACCTCTTGTAGAAGAATGAAATAAAACCCTACCTCTCACCCTGTCCAAAAGTCAAATCACGATGGAATAAAAGACCTCAACGTGAACCCAAACTCTGAAGGTGTATAGAGGAAAAAGTTGGCCGTGGCCGTAGATACAAGACATAGGCATAGGAAAAGACTCCTAAATCAGACAGCGCTGCCAAGAATTAAGGTAACCATTGACAATGGACCTCATTAAACTCAAAGCTTCTGTACATCAAAAACACCAAGGAAGTGAAGAGAATCCCACAGATGGGAAGAACCTTCACCGCAAAAATTCTGACAAAGCATTGATTTCCAGAAATATATAAACTACTCAAAAAAAAAGAAGAAAGAAAACAAATGACCCACTCAATAGATGGAGCAAAGACCTGAACTGAGCGAGATTCACAAGTGAGGATTAGAGATGGCTGAGAAACACCTTAAGAAGTGTTCAACATCACTAATCATTAAGGAAATGCAAAAAAAAACAAAAAAAAAGGCAATAATACGGCTAGGATGAAGAAAACAAATGATACCCAAGTGGTTGGAAGGTTGTGGGGAAAGGGAACACTCATCCACTGCTGGTGGGAATGTAAACTCATACCCCACTATGGAAAGCAGTGTGGAAACCTTTGGAAGACTTGGAATGAACTTGCCACCTGACCCAGCCCTACCACTTGTGGCCATGTACCCAAGACTCACCCCACTGCAGAGTACATGCATGGCCATGTTATTTCAGCTCTCTTCATAATAGCAAGGAGCTGGAACCAACCCAAATGCCCTTCAACTGATGAGTGGATAGAGAGAAAATGTGGTACATCTACACAATGGAGTTCTATGCAGCAGTAAGAAAGATGACATCATGAGCTTGCAGGAAATGGTGGCGCTAGAGGACATCATGCTGCGTGAAAAATAACGCAAGAAAACCAAGTCCCAGCAAAACACAAACGACGCCTTGGTATCCCTCATCTGTGGTGCTAGTGCCACTACCTAGTTGCTAAGTGTTCCTGGCCTCGCCCTTGAGCTTTTGTCCAACAGTTGGAGTGACTGATCTATTGAAACAACAACAGCCACACAACACAACACAGAAGGGACTGCTCAAAGAACTGACTGAAACAGTGAACTTCTGAAAACAGTCAACTTCCACATGGAGAATATTGAGAAAGAACTGAAAAGGATGAAAAGCATGTTTGGCAGGAATGCATGAGCTCTGGGGGGTGGGGCATGGGTGGTAAGGGTCAGATTGATTATATATCTGTTGTATAAATTAATTAATTTTAAAAAATAGTGGCCAGCAAGGTAGCTCAGCAGGTATAAAGTATCTCCACAAGCTCATGGCCTGGTTTGATCCATGGGACCCAAACGGTGGAAGGAAGGAACTGCTACAAAAAAATTGTTTCCTCCCACTTTAAGATATCATCACTCCAATAAGACTGGCTAGCATCAAGAAAACAATAGTATCACCAATGCTGGAGAGGCGGTGGGGAAAGGGGGGGGTAGTTATTCCCTGTGGTGGAATGTAAATCGCTCCAAACCACTTGGAAAGTAGTGCGGAGAACGCTTAAAAGACTCCAAATAAGCTACCACCTGACCCAGTCTACGCTCCTGGGTATGTACCCACAACCATCCTACACAGCGACACATGAACAGTCATGTTTATTGCAGCTCTCTCTTCACAATAGCAAAGAGCTGGAACCAACCCGAGTGCCCCTCAATGATGAGTGGATTAGAGAAAATGTGGTACATGTTAACAATGGAGTTCTATGCAGTGGTAAAGAAAGATGACATCATGAACTTTGCAGGGAAACAGATGGAACTCAAAGATCTATGTTTAAGTGAAATAATGCAGACCAGAACAAAAGACAATGGTATCCCTCTCTTGTGGTGCACAAGTAACTAGTTGTAAGGCAAACGGAGCAACATATGTTATATTGCTCATGATCTGAAAGCAAATGCTGGATCTTCTAAGTGGAATCGTAAACAGGTTCTTTAGAATTAATGTACCATTCTTTTCAGACTTTGTAATTTTGGTATTGGGTGGAGGGTTGTATGCATATTTTAGCAGTAATATCAACCTCAAACATGGGAAAATATGAATCTGAAATAATGATTTGGAAATAACATACAGTTTGTTTTCAGATGACATAATTTTATGCCTATATATGCATATGTTGAAGCAATACAAATTGGAGGGAACAACAACAACAAAAAACTGGGACCAAAAAAAAAAAAAACTGACTCAAACAGTGAAGTTCTCCCCAAAACAATAATCCTCTGCTTTGAACAAACTCTGGAAAGACTCAGAAAAAGATGCGAGACATGTATGGCAGAATGCATGAACTTGGGTGGGGTGGGGGACATGGAAGGGAAATGAGTCTAAATTGGATTGAGAAATGATGTATGATGTATGAAAAAGTTTAATAACAAGAAAATGTATTTAAAAAAAAAAAAGAGTTCTCCATACTGTTTTCCATAGGGGTTGCATGAGTTTGCATTCCCGTCAGCAGTGAATGAGTGTTCTGCTTTCCCCACAACCTCTCTAGCATTTTGCATTAGGTTCGTTTTGAAAGGAGACTTGGTGCAGAGAGGAGAAAATGTCAGGACTCTAATGAAAATGAAGTCAGGTTTATTTCAGGCCTGCCTGTGTCAGGATTAGGATGACCGTAGTTAGAATGTTCCCAGAATGGCAGTTTTATCCCACGCACACAAGGAAGTGAGTTTGCAAGGAGGTGGGGGTGAGGAGATGAGGAATTAGGGCATAGGTAGATCCTGGCTGGTATCAGTAGAAGCATCTGGTGATAAACTGAGGCTTGTGAGCAGTGTCAGTAGGAGCCTGATTGCAGCAACTTTCTTGGAACTTCTACCTCAGTTGGCTTCCTGGAAAATCCTGGATTTAGGTGGGGTTAGGACCTTATATTTGGTATCTTTTGTTTTCTTAATCATAGCCAGTCTTACCAGGGTAAGATGAAATCTTAAAGTCATTTTAATTTGCATTTCCTTAATTATTAGTGATGTTGAGCACTTTTTAAGATATTTCTCAGCCATCTTTATTTCATTTGTGAAGTCTCTGTTCAGCTCTTTACTCCATCTTTTGACTGGGTCATTTGTTTTCTTGCTCCTTTGTTTTTTGAGTAATTTATTGTCTTTTTAAAAATATTTTTATTCTTTCAAAACCATCCTCTGCTAAATATATATATATATATATATATTCTTAAATAAGGGTGTTCAATGTCTGTACAGGCCAGAAGAGAGCATCATAGCCCTTGGAACTGGAGTTACAGACAGATGTTAGCCCCTATGTGGGTGCTGGGAATTGAACACAGGACCTCTGCAAGAGTGGCCAGTGCTCTTAAACACCAAGCCATCTCTCTAATCATAGAAGCACTGCCTTTAAAGTCTGCTCTTTCTAAGGGCCAAAAGCAGGTCCTACAAACAGTTTTTTGAAGAAAAATGAGAAAGGGAATAGAATATGATTGAAAACTTCAGGAAGGACAAGAAAGACATGGCCATAGGACTTTGGCTCATTCATTCTCGCTTCCTTCAGGATTGTTTCCGGATGGCTGCTCTCTCATCTGTCTCAAAGGGATGGGCATTATTTTAACCTTACAGTTCCCTGTTTCCACGTGCACTGAGCCACAACCCTGCAGTTAAGGCGAGAGCTTCCTCCCCTACAGCCTGCATTCCTCCTTCCTGTGTGTCTTAACCCCGACACGTCTCCGGCTTCTGAAAGCCAGAAAAGTGTATATGCTTTTCACTTTTTCTCAAAGGCTCACATGTTGAAACCTTGATCAAACTATAGAAACATTAAGAGGTGATGGAACCTTTAAGAGCTGGAGCCTAGTGGAGGGTGATGATTGGGTCACTGATGTCATCTGCCTTGGAAGGAATTAATGGAGTTCTCATGGGACTCCAGTTAGCTCCTTCCTGCCTGTTTAGTTACTCTCGTGATGAGAAGCAATTTAAGGAAGGAAGGGTTAATTCTGGCTTACAGTTCAAGGGGTTACAATCCACTGTGGTAGGAAAGGCATGGCAGCAGGAGCTGGGACCAGCTGGTCCCATTGTCGCTAGAGTCAAGAAGCTGATAATGAATGGCCTGCCCTTGGGGACCACTTTCTCCAGCAAGCCTGCACCTCAGAAAGGTTCTACAACCTGCCGGAAGAGCACCACCATCTGGGAACTAAGTGTTCAAACACAGGAGCCCACAGGGAACATTTCACATTCAAATCATGACAGTGCCCACAAAAGCAAGTTGTCCTAAAAGGAGCAAGCCTGGCCCTGAAGTCTTTCTCCAGTTTTACCATCCAATCACTCCCTCTGCCAGGTGCCCCCCCCATCCTCCAAAGGATTCTCACCAAGGCTGGATTGGGCCATCCAGTCTTGCAGTTTCTGACTTCAAAACTGTGAGCTTCTTTCTAAAAGTTTAAAAAAAAAAAAACATTTTTAAAAAGATATTTTGTGATAGTAACAAAAAATGGGCTAACACAGAGTCCAGAATTATAAAGGTAGCTTGAATCACTTTCACAACATGGTGGCCTCCAGGGGCTGCTAAGGAGTCACTCTGTTGTCCTGAGGACCTCCAGGTACCGAGCTCAGTTTCTGACAAAGCAGACAGATCAAATCTATGAGGTCTGAAAATGTAAAAGGAACCGAGAGCTTTTAGCACTGGCTGCGTTTCGCTATTCTTTCTCACTGTCATTTTTTCTGGTCTAGAAGGCAACAAAAATCCTTACATATTGCCTTCAAATTTTAGAACACCCTCAGTATGCGAATGTGATGGATTCACTCCCCAGATGCTGGTAAATTGAATGGACCTGTACACCAAGTGGCAGCGGGCTTGGAAGGGTGCTGGGAGGGAGGGGAAGCCACGGGACAGCAGGTACTGCCACCTCCTGGCAAATCTGCCCCCACTAGAAACACTCCTCCCTCTGCTGTGGAGACCCTCTCTAACCTGAAGGCCTGCTCCCCTTGAACTCCACCACCTCCACATCCCCGCGCTGGTGCTGCTCTGTGCCGCACACCTCTGCATTTCTCCAGCTTTCCAGTTCAATGGAGAAATATCAGAACACCTGGACATTGAACAAAACATTTTCAATTCCCTGCCAGAGAGGGAGCTAAAAGGAAAACAGAAATATTTTGAACCGAATGTAAATAAAACATTACACCAACTTGTATGGGAAATTCACAGGACCAAATGGTTATCTTATAAAAATGAGAGGTGTCAAATTGGCTGAGTATGCACCTTATGAAACTAGACTAAGAAGAGGATAATTAATCCAAAGGATGGACGGAAGTTGAAAGGAGGAAGAAAACAAAGCACAGGAGTCAATGAAATTTAAAATAGAAAATGAGTAGGAAAAAATCTATGTGGTCAAAAGATTTTTTTTTCAAAGACTAGACTTTCTTTTAAAATATTTTATTTATGGGGGCTGGAGAGATGGCCTAGCGGTTAAGAGCACCGAATGCTTTTGCAGAGGACCCGGGTTTGATCCCCAGCACCCACATGGCGGCTAAGAACCATCTGTAACTCCAATTCCAGGAGAACTCCAGTTCCAGGGGAATCCGAGACCCTCTTCTGGCCTCCACAGCATTGCACGACACGGGTGCACAAACCTTGATGCAGACAGTACATTCATACACATACAGAAATAAAAATTAAATTAAAAAAATTTTCAATATTTTATTTATTACTATTTTACTTTATGACTGTATTGCCTGCATGTATGTAAGCGTATTGGAGTTGTACAATGACCTTGGAGGTCAGAAGAAGGCATCAGATCCACTGGAACTGGAGTTACAGATGATTGTTAGCCATCATGTGGGTGCTGGGAATCAAACCTGTGTCCTTTCAAGAGCAGCCAGTACTCTTAACCACTGAGTCATCTCTCCAGCCCCTTAAAGACTAAACTTTCAAGGATCATTTCTGGAGTTGTGGAAGCCAGGAAGAGACATGGGATTTTGTCCTAGGTCTGAAGCTGGCTCTTAGGGTTGCTTTTTTAGCTACTGCAGTTGTTCATTGGTAGTTGTTCTTTTCTTTCCTGGGGAGAACAAGAGGAAGAGAGTGAAGTTGGAGTGGTTTCTATTAAACACATTGCAGTGGTTGGAATGAGAACCAACCGGAGGCTCAAAGAATTTGGATATTTTGTTCCCAGTTGGTGGCACTGTTTCTGGAAGTCTAGGGTGGTGTGGCCTTGCTGGAGGATGCACTTCACTGTGGGCGGGCTTAGAGAGTTCTTTTTTTTTTTACCTTTTTTTTTTTTTTTTATTGATGCTTTGTGTATTTCATACATCATTTTCCAATTCGGTTCAGTTCTTAAGCCAATCCAGCTTTCCGCTTGCTCTCTGCTTCCTGTGCCTGCTTGAAGATGTGTGGGCTTGGCTTCTCTGCTGCCACGCCCCCACCATGATGGACTCTTGCCCCTTTGGAGCCTTAAGCTCATATGAACTCTTTCTTCTATAGTTTAAAAGGGAAATTACACATAAAGTATAACACAAGGATGAAGAGACAACATCACTACAGGTCCTACAGACATCAAAGAGTTAACAAGGGCTGGACATAGCAACAGATGCTTGTAATTTCAGTCCTTGAGAGGCAAAGGCAGGAGAGTCAAGAGTTCAAGGCCAGACAAGCTGTATGAGACCTTGTCTTAAAGACAGAGACAAACACAAGAGATAACAAGGGAATGCTGTGAACATTTCCACACACATCTGAGAAGTTAGAGAAAATGCATTCTTTTCTTGAAAACTTCAATCTGTAACAGTTAGTCACCTTAAAATAGATGATCCACTAGTCTGATAATGATTTTTTTTTTGGTCTTTTTTTGAGACAGGGTCTCCCTGTAGCCCCGGCTGTCCTGGAACTCACTATGTAGAGCAAGCTGGCTTTGAACTCATAGAGTTCACAGAGTGCTGGTATTAAACATGTGTGCCACCACTCCTATCTGATAGTGATTTTTTTTTAAACATTTATTTTTTTCAGCTTAGAGACTGCAACTTCATTATGCTTATCCTTTTCTTAAAATCTTCCAATTCTGCTTGTGTTTTCCAAGTCCACTATTTATCACCATCTCTCCCTGGGAAAGGAAAAAATTCTTCCTCACAAAAGGGCAGGACAGGACTATAGTTTCCAGAAAAAGCAAGAAAAGAGGGCAAGGGGGCATGAGGATTAGCTTGAGTCTCAGTTGGATGCTTACTACTCCAAAAATGAAAACCAGATAAATAATGACAACACGGGAGCTTCTGACTCATCCCTGCTTCCCGTTTGGCACTGTAAGAGAGACGCCGTGGGCTTACCACAGCCCAACACAGGACAGCCATTAACGAAAATCAATGGCAGCACGGTGTGAGCCAAGGAAGACTCTGTCACAGCAGGCCTCAAGCTTCCTTGGCTCCTGCAAGCAGCAGGTCTGTGTCCAGGTGTGCCTTCATGATCACAGTAGGTTACATGGAAGATAGCTATTGAGAGTTGACGATGACAAGCCATTCAGGTCACTCCAACATGACCCCACAGCAGATACTGCAGAGCACACAGCCAGGGCTAAGAGGATAAATGTGGCTAGGATGCCTTGGTGCCCAGGCAGGCTCTAGGAGGCAGAACCCACGTCCCGTGAGCTGTCCTGGACATCAGTGCTGTCTTTGCTGTCACTGCCACTCTCATCTCCAGTCAGGTTCTCCTGTTCCCAGGCCTCTTCAGAACCAGGAAGTGTGCTGCCCTGAGTCTCCTGGTTCTCCCTGGAGCCCAGAACCACATATCTGCTCTTCTTCAGCACCATCTGCCGTCTGTGGGAGACCCCACTTCGTATGGTAAGCATCCTCCCTGTCTGCATAGGGCTTGGGTTCTACCTCTCTGACCTGGAAGTTGAGGGTGTTAGAATAAAGTGTAAGGTCACCTAGTTACTCTTCCTAACATGTAGGGACACATTCTTAGTGTTACAGTGCTCTATCATGGCCTGTGAGGCCTGATCCATTAGCTTCTGAGCCAAGCCAAGGCGTCCCTGTGAATGTTTCACAGCCCGTGAGGTGATATGTCCATGGGGTCAACATCAGGATCCTCCTCCATTTTGGCCAGGGCATAGCCCACAATCTTCCCGTCTTCCTCCTCAGCGCCTTAGGAGAGCTGGGGCCAGGACAGGCTGTGGTAGAAACAGTAGTTCACCTGGTAATTCTCAGGAAGGCAAAGGAGGGTGCAGTGCAGCATGCTCATCAGGTCATCTTGCTGAGCACAGCGGATATTCATTTTGGCTGCAGGTAGAAACCCTGTCACACTACAGAGAACCAGAAAGGATGCCACCGAGCACAAGTGATGCCAACAGCTTTAAAACGGAGGGGGTCTCCACCCAGGGTGCATACAAGATGAGGGAGATTTGACACTAGCTTCCATTTCTTCTCCATGATGCTGTGCAGAACCTGGTCCATCTTTATGCAGCTGGGGTCCCAGTCGTGTCCAAAACAAGTGAAGACCACACTGGCCTCCTCTGAGAAAATGGCCTGGTCAGCTCAGCCTGCCAGTCTTTATGCAGATACAGGAGCTTGCATGAGATCTTGAACCTGACTGTGAAGCCGAGTGCCACACAGCGAATCCTCGGACCTGGACCATCTGATAATGATTTTAAATTGAATTTATAGTTAAGACTTTTTGGGAAAAGAAGTCTTTGAGTTCATATGGTCTCAATGATAAACCTACAAAGTATTTCAAGAAGAAATAATATCAATTCTTCCAGAAAACAGAAGGGGAATATACCTCAACTTTCTGGACTCGCTCATGCTCCTGTAAGTAATCCCTAACCCTTATTTCTACAAGTATCTCCAGAAACCCATTGGTTCACCAAGCCAGATCTGCATAGAATTGTTTTATTGGTCTGTTGTTGGTGATCTACCTGGAATTTTCTTCACTTCTTTTACTGTCGCAAAATACCCTGGGAAAAAAAAAAACTTGAAGGGTATTCCGGCTGACAATTCAAAGTATGGGCTATCATGGTGCAGGGCAGATCAACTGGTCACATCACATCCAAAATCCATAGGCAGTGAATAACACACAATGGCATCCACCTTGCTTTCTACCTTTTATACAGGATCCAAAGGAAGCAGTGCTGTCCACTTCCAGAGCAGGTTACCACCTCGGTTAACCTAGTCAACAAATCCTTTACAGTCAAGAAGCTAAATAATCCCTCACTGGTGGTCTGGGAAGTTTGTGTCCTAAGTGACTCCAGATTCTGTCAAAGTGACGACACTGAAGATCATAGGTGTCAGTATATGTCTGTTCACAACTCCCCAGGAAAGATGACACAATCTCTTCTTACAACATGCACTCCCCACACCAAAAGCAAGCAATCCATCAATACATTAAAATAATATTGCATCATTATTAAATGTCTTAGTGAGTGAGGCAGTAGAACTCACATTCTCATTGTAATGGTTACACAATTTTTTTCATAGATTAAAATTCAGAAATATACAAATCAACCAATCTTATTGTATGATAATTTAAAAAAATTCAAAGGGCTAGAGAGATGGCTCAGTGATTAAGAGCAGTGGCTGCTCTTGCAGAGGACCCTGGTTCAGTTCCCAACACCCACAGGATAGCTAACAACTGTCCTTAACTCCTGTTCCAAGGGATCTGACACCTGCTTCTGGCCTCCAAGGGCAGTGCATGACATGAGTGCACACACATGCAGGCAAAACACTTATACACATTAAAAAACAAATAAATTGCTTGTGCTTCATTAGTAGGATTGAAAGGTTATTCCTGGACAAATGATCAACCCATGAAAGGAAACAGCCAGAACTGATCAGAGTCCAAAACGACATCTCTAGAGAAAGTAGACTGTTCTACTTCTCATCCACCTGTGCCCCTTTTCTAAGCCTAGGGAACAATCTGCGGAAGAGGGGGCATGGTAGAATGTAAGGGCTGCAATTGGAACGAATGGTGAAACTACAGCAACATAGTCTGGACACTTATTTGATCAACTTGATTGTACATAAAAGCCCCACCAATGGTGGGAGACAAGGGCTGTGTGGATTTGGGCATAGCTGCTTGCAAATTGGTTCTACATGAAGAATGCTTGTACTCATAACTTATTACTTATTGTTAAAAAAATACCTCCTGATGAGACTCACTGGGGAATAAAAAGTAAAAATAAAAATAAAAATTAAAAAATTGGAAAAAATAATTAAAAACAAATTAATCAAGAATTCAAAGAATGTGTCATATGTGCACTATCCCTATAATAGAAGTTATTTATTATGACTTTATTATTTGTTATTAAATAATTATTTTTATTTATTATTTTATACTTTTGCTACAAAGGGCTTTCAGAGCAAGGCACATGCTTATAATCCTAACCCTTGAGAGGCTTGAGACAGAGAATTGAAAGTTGGAGGGCAGCCTAGGCTACAGAACAAATCTCTGTCTCAAGAAATGAGAGAGGGACTTTCAAAACATCGTATGTTATTCACTCAGTGACAACCATGTGAGACATGTATCTTTTTAAAATTTTTATTTTATGTGTATGAATGTTCTGCCTGCATGTGTATAAGTGCATCCGCGTCCTGCAGTGCCTGTGGAGGTCAGAAGAGGCCGTGGGCTCTCCTAGAGCTGGAGTTACGGACAACTGTTAGCTGCCATGTGAGTGACGGGCCTTGGCCCTGGGTCCTCTGCAAGAGCAGCCAGTGCTTTTAACCACTGAGCCCTAAGATATGCATCTTTGGTCCATTTGCACAGGTGGTAAATTGAGTCTTGGAGAAGTGAAATGTCTGCAAACACATTGTGAGGGTTTTACTTTACTACTGGATGAAACTAGACTCACCGGAGAAGGGAGTCTCAACAAGGATTTGTCCAGATAGGCTGTTCTGTGGGCATGTCTAAAGGGGATTGTCTTCATTACATTAATTGATGTGGGGACATCCAGCCTTAGAGTAGGCTGTGCTATTCACTGGGTTTCAGTCCTGAACTACTGAAGAAAGGAGAAACTGAGCTGAGCACAAGCAGCACTCATTCGTTCATTCTCTGTCCTCTTTACTACTTGTGCCTAGCTGCTTCCAGCACCTGTCACCTTGACTTCCCCACAGTGGTGGACTGTAGCCTGGAATTGGGAGTCAAACCCTTGCTCCCTTAGGTGTTTTTGTCTGAGTATCACAGCAACAGGAAACAAAACTAAGACACGCACTAATGTGCCCAGGCCTTCAGGGAAAGGCCACTTCCAGAGACATTCCCACCAACTGTGCCTGGCTCTGTGCTTACCCATAAGTGATGAAGGACGGGAAAGCCTCTGCCACCCAGAGGGGAAGTGAACACAAGAACGCTTGTGTCCAAAGTCAGTGTATAGTTCCTTTTCTATTACTATGATAAAACACATGACCAAGGCAACTTATGTAAGAAAGTGTTTGCTTTGGCTTACAGTTCCTGAGGGAGTGGAGTCCGGAATGGATGCAGTGGCCTGTGTCAGGCAGCCAGCGCAGGAAGCAGAGACATCGTGAGTGAAGAAGGCAAGGCAATGACACACTTCCTCTAGCAAGGCCACACCTCCTAAGCCTCCCCAAACAGCATCACCAACAGGACCAGGGGTTCAAACACCTGAGCTTAGGAAGGACATTCATCACTCAAACACCTGAGTCCTATGAAGGACATTCATCACTCAAACACCTGAGTCTAGGAAGGACATTCATCACTCAAACACCTGAGTCTAGGAAGGACATTCATCACTCAAACACCTGAGTCTATGAAGGACATTCATCACTCAAACACCTGAGTCTATGGAGGACATTCATCACTCAAACACCTGAGTCTAGGAAGGACGTTGATCATTCAAACACCTGAGTCTAGGAAGGACGTTCATCATTCAAACCAACACAGTCAGCTCACTGGAGAGAACAGGAAACTAGAAGCTATCCCAAAGGATGCTTCTTGACACCCAAGGGGTCCTGCTTTAGGTTAGGAGAAGTGACTGAAGAGGGTGGTGTGCCACCACAGTAACTAGGAATGTACAGAGAGACGGCTGTGTATTTGGGTGAACTCTCTCCTCTTTTCAATTCAATTAGTATTCATCAAATGTCCCAAAAGACATTTGTCTGAGCAACTGCTAATATCTCCTCTTTGTCAGAAAAGTAGACCTCAATGTTCAGGAGTTGGGGCAAAGGGTTGACTTAATTTTAAGTCAATTTAACCCAAAATGCTGCAGGAAATTTTGCTAAAACTTCGGAACCCACCTGGAAACTTTGGTCAAGCAAGGGGTAAGTGTGGAGATGAATTTTTGGGGACTACCTCCTGTCTTACTTAGTAACCCTGTAAAGAAAGCTAATCTTATTATTTGAGATCATTTAACACTATCTATTCAATCTACCTTACTGTGTAATCAGCTTATTTTAATTTAGCTAGCCTTTAGGAAAACAATGTAAACAATCTTACTAGGCCTTGGGCTCCTCTTGAAATCACTTTTTACAAGCTAAGCTAAACACATAGCTTTGACTTTAAACTCCATTTCCTATTTTTTCCCTCATGACCTTTCCTTGCTTCTGGCCAATAATAATAATAATAACAATGTGTATGTGTGTTATGAAAATATTATCACTAGGAGCAATAACATTGGAAGCAGCAAACTATCCACAGTATATTTCACAAACATGGGCTCAGATTGATAACATCTTTTCTGGTTTTGTATGCTGTTCTGGATCAGTAGGGGTAAGAAAAGGAAACTTCTTTCCCGATTAGACAAAGTGCCTCATTTCTTGCCTGCATCATGCTGAATGTACTCTTTAAGTAGAGTATGCCCTTTCTGGAAACAGTTCTGAGACAAATCAGAAAAAAAAAAAGTTCAGAGAACAGATTGGGCTCATTCTTGGTTTAAAGGACTCTGGGAGTTTAGTCTTTCTTGAATCAGGCACCACTACATTGAGGCATCTCCCACAAGTCAGTCTGTCTCCTGCACAGTGGTCCCCAGCACAATCTTGATGCTGAGGAAATTATATCCTGTAGGGAAACTGTGTTTCAAGAGGCTTTGTTCCAGGTGACCCATCCTGAGGTCAAGCTGTTCCCTGCCATTCTGACCCACAGAACTGGGCTGGCAGGGTTTGTAGGGCAAGTGCCCTGTTTTCTGGAGCAAAAGGCAAAAGGGCACACTTGGTCTTCCAGCCAGAGTGATCAGATGGCTCCTGTGTTTGAAGAAACAAATCCTAACAGTTGGAAGAGGCACAGCCGTGGGAGACAGATGTGGCAGTGTGGACGGAGGGTAAGAAAGAGCCTCTTGCTTCTCCAGAAACCTGAGGGATTCCTGGGAGCCCCAATTTCTTTCTTCCGTAATAATCCAGAAAGATATTTCGATGCAAGATTTCCAAATATCCCTTATGTTTAAATAACCTTGGGGAGAGAGAAATCTTGTGCCTCTAATCAGCATCAGAGGCTTTCTGAGACTTATGTGAGTCTTTCTTTCTTTCTTTCTTTCTTTCTTTCTTTCTTTCTTTCTTTCTTTCTTTCTTTCTTCCTTCCTTCCTTCCTTCCTTCCTTCTTCCTTCCTTCCTTTCTTTCTATTTTCTGTGTATGAGTGTTATGCCTGCATGTGTGCAACTGCTCCCATGTTGTGCAGTACATGAAAAGGATTGAAGAGGGCATCAGATCCCCTGCAACTGGAGTTATGGATGGTTGTTTGAAGAACTCCCTTTAGAACATTCCGAGTCTTAAAAGAGCTTCCCTCCAGGATGGACTCTTCCATATGGGCAGAAGTTACTACTTAACACTGGCACCGCCCACATTCAGGGTGGTCTTCTTCCTGGTTAGAGCTCTCAGGAAGCTCCCTCACAAGCGTGCCTGGAGGTGCGTCTCCTAGGTAATTTCAAATCCCATCATGTTGACCATGAATGGTAATCATCACTGAGGGGCTACTGTGCAGATGTGGTAATGTTGGGCGTTAGGAAATCACGAAGATCAGTGAGACTCAGACTCCTCCCTAGGGAGTTACAAGGGAGTATTTGATGGCAAAGAAGCATGACACAAGCCGACATTGATGAAGGCAACCCAGCAGCTCCTCTTGTTTGTTTACCTGTTTAGTTCTGTCACCTAGCAACTGCAAGGTCCCCAAGCCCACAACTCATCTCTTTCATTTGACATTGAATTCTTAGTACCTGGAAGTCTGGGGCACATCATTTGTACCCAATACATATTTTTGGCTGAATAAATAAGAACTGGATCCTCCATGGGGGGCCTCCTGGGAAGTTTGTTTTATTCTGGATATCTAACCTAGAGCTTTGGACAAGCCTCTTGGAAAGCTTCAAGAAAAAGGAGGCTTTGAACTTGGTCTTCATGAATAGATGGAGATGTTTTACAGGCCAGTATGGAAGCTGCTGGTGCTCCAGACTGAACACAGTCAGGGAGGAAATCTGGCTGTAGTGTAGAAGCGTTAGCTGGGGCTACTTCGTGGAGGAAGCTGCCCCTCCAAGTGGCAATTATTTGTTCAGTTGGCAACAGGAAATCACTTGAGATCCTGTCACAGAGAAGGGGCTGGCCAGAGCTGTCAGCTAATATATGGCTCTGAGCTGGAGTGAAAAGCTGGTTGGGCATGGGGGGGGGGGGGGGACGGGGACGGGACGACAATAGCAGGAGAGGTGACAAAGCCTTGTGCTAGGCAGTGGTGCTAGCACTGTTAATAAGAAGATTCTTCATAGATTATATGTTTGGGTGTCCAGAACGTGGAGGCTGATGGATCATGGGACTTCAAAATGCCATTGAAGTTCTCAGGTCAGGTGTCAAGAAAAGAAAATGGGAAGTCAGAGGCATCTGCTGCGCAAGGAAGGTGACATGTTCCCTCGGTGCACCCCATTTTTTAATATCCTGTGGGATGCTTAGTGAAAATGACTAGCTTGTTGCCAGGATATCAGATATGGGGAGTGGTTCAGCCAACTCTTCTGGATCCCTGAGCCACAGTCAGGGGAAGAGAATGGGGGGGCCTTTTAAGGCAGCCTGCAGGATTCCAGGTTGAAGAGCAATGGCCTTGCAGAGACTGCGGGGCTCCCGTGGGGCTCTCACCCTCCACCTCTGGCAGAAGGAATCCAAGATCTCCAGAGGTGGGGTGGGTGGTTCTCCAAACTTCGTGTAGCCAGTCCATCCTCCCTAATACAGGAGGTCAGAGATCTTCTAGGCGATTCATACATTAGTACTTTCATCCTATCTTCTGTTTTAACAGGAAAGCTTGCACCTCTCCCCATGTGCAAAGCTGCTTAAGGAGCTGTACCCATGGGATATAAATCTTCCTATGTGGCACATGATGGTAGTAGACTGGGTTGTCATTACTGTTCTTGGATTTATTTTATTTTTATTCTATGTGTGTGCTTTGTCTGTAGGTATGTAAGTGCACTTGTGCATGCAATGCCCAAGGAGGTCAGAAGGTGTAGGATCTCCTGAAACTGGAGTTACAAGCCGTTGTTAGCTTCCTTGTGGGTGCTGGGAACCAAACCTGGGTCCTCTACAAGAGCAGCCAGTGCTCTTAACCACTGAGCCATCTCTCCGGACACTATTCTTGGAAAATTTTTGAGTGTTAGGGTCTCCTTCAGACCCAGAGCGATGGAAGATCAGCTTTTCTTTTTCAGTCTTCAGGTCATGCTGCTACTGAGTTAGTTGGGCCTTTGGGGTGGAGGGGTGGAGGGTAGGAAGAAAGCCAAGCTTTTTACTGTACCCCGAATTCCTTTCTTCTTGACCTAAAAGACATAGCTAATCATAACTTTTAAGAAAAGCAAACAAAACCCCAACTGAATTGCAAAGGTCATCAGGCCTGTGGAGACAGTGAATGATTAACTCGTGCAGCTGTGAGCTTTGAGGATTTTTACAGGGTTCAAAGGCGTGGCCTTTGAAATTTTTACTCCAGGGCAAATCCTGAGAAGTCTTCCTTCCCCATCTGTCACCACAGAAGCCAGACCCACCCTCTTTCTGGAGGACACTGTGCTTCCAGCAAGCACGGGCTGTCCACATGTCAAGGGCAGGGACCGACCCTGCGGTTGCTCTTAGCTCAAGCCAGATCCAGCTGGAAGGGCGGAGACATGCACCTGGAACCCCATCCTGGTCTTCTTTGCCTCCACGTGCCTCTCCTGTCACCTGGACCATGAGTGACCGTCCCCTGGGCTGTGACTGGCTATGACAGCACATCTACCAGTGACTTGGAGAGTTCATTTTTCTTGATGATTTTCAAATGCTCCGGGGTTAAAAATGAGTTTGTATATCTCTGGTAGCTCAAAGGACGGTTGAGGGGATTAAATGAAATAAGGCTTAAAGCACAAGGGGAAATGTGGGGTGCAGGTCTGCCAGTCTTGGAGGCCTGGGCTGGCCTGGCCTGGAACCTTCTCGGCCCCCTCTCATTCTGGCCCCTGGGGGTGGGGGGTGCTTCCCTGTGTATTCAGGTCTGAAGCTGTCTACGGAATCCGCAAAGCCAGGCCTGTTTCCAACCCTCTCCTGCAGCCAGCTGCGGCCTGGAAGGCACAGGAAGCAGCGCGCGCGTGGATGGGCGCGGTTCTGCAGGGCTGTGGCTCTGACACCCCCCTCCGGGGGGGGGTGGAGTGGGTCGGTGCAGTGCAGCCTGTCAGCGCCGGGAAGGCTGCAGGGTCACCCCGGGACGCCCGATCTCAGCAGGGGCAACTGTCAGCGCGTCCTGCGGGCAGCTGGAGCGGCCGCGGGCGGAGGCGGCGCTGGGCGAGGGCAGCAGAGTCACTGGCGGGTTTCCACCCAGGTGTCGGCGGAGAGGACCCACGAGCTCCCCCTGCTGCCCCCGCGCTGCTATGCGGGCGGTCACAGCCACCGCCGGAGCCCGGTCCTCATCAGCCAGCCTCCTAGGGGCCTGGATGAGAAAGGAGCCCACAACCAAGTGAGCAGAACTTCCCAATGCGGGTCATCTCTCGGGCCTGAAACAAGTTAGGGTCTTTTTGTTGAATGCCCCCAATGTGCTGTGTGCCTTGTGGAATAGTTTCACACCCCTCCAGGCAAGGAGGAGAAGGATGAGTTCATTCTACTCTGTGAGCAAGATCCCGCGATACACGCCCCAGGCATTTTGTTCATTTACAGTGAGATCCCTTGTTCCTTTGTATCCAAGCGCCCGTGGGTGGGGTCCTGACAGGAGATTGGTGAGGTACAATCTGAGAACGCAAAATAGAATCTCACAAAGGAGTGACTCCCTCAAAGAAAAGCAGTCGAATGGGAGGAAATGAATGGTGTAGACTCAGAGACAAAGAGAAAGGGAAGGGGGGGCTTCTGTCAGGCCATTACTGTTTGTCCGCAGGCTTGGCAGGAAGGGAGGGTGACAGGCTGAACTCATGTTCACCGTGTAAGTGCAAAGAGTTTTGTTCACGCAGCCCATGCAATGCACCTTGGATCCCTGTTAGCCAGTTGTACGCAGCAGATTGTGTGCTGCTGGCTGCGGGAGCTGAGCTGCTGCGCTGGTCACACACACACCACACCAGTGTGCTGTCCCCCGTCTGCTGCATCAGGCTCTGCTCTGTATTGGGAGGAGCCAGGCTTTTCCGGGAAAACAGGCTTCTGCAGCCAGAAGTCACCTCACTGTGATTCTTCAAACCCACAAAATTACTTTATACAGAGCCTGCACTGAGCATCAGAAAACTCAAGATCAAGTTCAGGCCCCTCCACAAAGCAAATAACATGTCATGGAGCAAAATCAATTCCTTGATTCAGCCGTCCATCGACTCTGCATTTAGCAAGAATCTATGGAGCACCTGTCCGGCTATGGTTTTAGGAACAGAATACAGTTGTGAACAAAACAAAACAAAACAAAACAAAACAAAACAAAACAAAACAAGCGCCATCTTGTGGCACTTATATTAAAGTAGGAAAACAAGCCACTCACGCAGGGAAGGTGACAGGGTGGTGGGAGCTTGCTGTGTTGAGCTGGGCTGGGAGAAGTGGATCATGTCCATGTATGGGATGAAGGACTTATGAGCCAAGTGCCAAAGAGGTACAAGGTGTGCAGGAACGCACTTGGTATATTTGGAGCAGAGCAAGGGAGTCAGTGTGGTGGAATGAAGTTGAGGAGAGGGGTGGTAGGTGAGAGAGGAGAGCTCAGCAGGGGCTAAACCATGTGGGCCTTGTGGGCCACTGTAGGGAGCTTTGAATTAAGTGATAAGAAGCTAAAGGGAGAATTAAAGAGTAGGAAAAAACATGACTGGATGTGCCAGTTGTAGAACCATCCTGCGTGGGGACGACTGTGGTGAGATAGGCTGTAGAGGCAGGACCGAATCTGCAGCAGCCTAGAGGAGCAAGGAGATGATCCACCCAGGCATGGAAGGAATTATACTTAGAAAGCAGGGGGTAAATGTGGAGATTTCCAACTGGTGTGGGTCAGGCTATTGCAGACCCAGCTGACCAGGCCCTCATAGCTTCCTTAACTGACAGAGCTCAAATACTGGGTTAGGTGCATGCATTCTAAAATCTTTCTAAATGCACTCCCACAAGTCAGAGTAAGGGATCCAGTGGTTTTCAAAATTAAGGAAAACCAGGAACCTGGAAGAGGAATGGGCAACAAAGCTAGCTTTGGTCTTAGCCAGGGGAGGGGGATGCAAAGCTCTAGGCTAGGGAGTCTAGGGAACAGAGAAAATGCTGATGACTTGCCTGAGAAGGAAATCTAGCGGCATCTGGATTCTCCTAAATAAATTTGTACTGAAGAGGCCACATTCCCAGACCAGGGGTGAATGAGGAACACATCTACTGTGAAGGAAGACTTGTATACCTTGATCTTGGCACTGGATTTGTAAACACAAGATGTCCTCAAAGGCTTTCTGTCTGGACTTGTCTACCTGAAAAGCCACAAACATCAAATGCAATTTGAGTGGTTTTGGCGGTGCTCTTGGGTAATTGGCAGGTTTATCTCTTTTCTTTTTTTTCTTTTTTTTCTTCTATTACTTCTTTTTTTTTTCATTTTTTAACAAAAAGTAATAATTTATGAGTATAAGCATCCTTGGCAGGTTTATCATTTTATGTAACTCAGTTTCAATCTAGACCACAATTCCCACAGATAAAGTTTAAAAGAAAAATAAACAATTCACATTAAAAATTAACAGCGCACACAAAGAAACAAGTACTATCAGATTATAAAAAAACAATTCAGTGATTTCAGATAGCAAAATGCTCACACATGGAATAAGATTTTTTAATGTTATTTATTATTTTTATTTTATGTATATGAGTGTATTGCCTGCATGTATGAAAGTGTACCCCTGTTGTACAATGCCTGCAGAGTTCAGAAGAGGGTGCCAGATCCCCTGGAACTAGAGCTGTTAGCCACCATGTGGGTGCTGGGAACCGAACCTGGGTCCTCTGCAAGAGCAGACAGTGCTCTTAACCACTGAACCATCCCTCCAGCCCTGGAATAAGATTATTTTATTATGTTTAAATACATAAAAGGGAAGCTTAAAAGCATGAGCAGGGACAAGAGACCCTAAAATAACCAGAGAGGTTTGAGAAATTATCAGACAGACCCTTAAAATAAGAACTGAAACAAATTTAATATTCAGTGGACACATCGAACATCAGATTTGGTGAAGCTGAAGAATTAGTCAAGTAGAAGATGTTAAGTTTGTGTCATCATGACCACAAAATGAAAGGAGGACATCGGGTTTAGGCAGTGTAGAACAGGTTTATTTGAAAGTAGCTGAGGCTGGACTCTGAGTGGGAGAAGAACCAGCACCAAGATGGCCTCTGGCCAGGGCTTTTAAATGACTTTAGACAGGAAACCAGGCAGGAAGGAGGAAGTGAGGTCACTGATTGACAGTTTCTTGAGGGAGTGGAAAATTCCTGTGTGCTCTGTGATTGTGTGCTGCTTCACAAGTCCTGGCCTGGACCATCTGGCCATAAATTCCAGGTCTTGTGGATATCCACGTCTAACAGTCTAGCCTTCTGGTTATGATAGAGAGGGGGCACTGTATTCTCTTTTTAACTTCTTCCTGTTGCTAGGGGCCATAGTGGGAGATGGAGGGGGATTTCAGGCTGGAAAATCAGGATCTGGTCTCCGTCTTAGTCACTCTGGATGACTGACTTCAGTCTAGATTGGCAGGGGCCAGTCATTGGTATGCAGTTTCTCCCTCTACAACTGAATGAAGCTGGTTAAATCTTGTGTCAGTGAGCTGTTGAATTTGGTTTGGAAAATACCATAAGAGGCATGGTGCCACAGTGCACAAAATTCCCAGTACCAACAGGGGGCCTAGTAAAGGCATTAGCCATAGGTGGATCACTGCCCTGGGACCGCACTTGGAGGAGCCTTCCCCGCGGGAAGCCCATTGTGACAGGTTCCCAACCAGTGGATATTTTGTTCTATCTTTCCTGACTGGTTGACATAGTAACAACATTCTTCCCCCAGAAAGATGCAAGTTCCCCCTTTCTTGGCTGTAAGCAGGTCCAGAATTCTCCTGTTCTGGAGTGACCTCTGCTAATGAGGAGAGTTGCTGCTGTAGAATTTGAATTTGAATAGATTAGGTTGTGGCTTCCACTGAGGGAAGAGCTCTGTGTTAAGTTGCTGGAGATCTTGAGAAAACTGCTGGGCTGTGATGAGGGCATGCTCCAAACTACCCACAGCGAGTCCGGTAGCAGTCACTGTGGAGACCAAGCTGTTCCCCACTAACACTGCCAAAGTGGCTGCCAGCTCAGTCCTGGGGGGAGGAGGAGGACGGTGGATGGTTAAGAATCCCGCCCAAGCCCTCTGTGTTCCCAGGTGTGCCTGGTTCTCTCCTGAAGTATTAAAAAATTAGACCAGGCATGAGTTCCACCAGAAGGGCACGGGCCAGAGGTATTAGCAAAGACACAGGTGTACACTGGAGAAGAACAGAGAAATGCCAGCCCTGGCACAAGGAGGGATGCCCCCAACTGTCATGTTATTGGTGAAGGAACCTGGGCAATTTGAAACCCGAGCTGCCCAGCCCTCAGTATGGTTGGGATAGGCAGGGGTGGTGAAGGGGTGCCAAGGAGGGGGCTTGATGAACACTCAGAGTGGTTTGATTAGAGACTTTATATATAAGGAGAGGAAGAAGTAATGACCTTTGTAATGGCACACAGAAGAAGCATTCAGAAGCATCAATAGTGGATGAGTTTCTTAAGAGCAAGGTAGAAAGGGAGAGAGAGTACTTTATCCCATGAGAATCTAAGTGTAGAATTGAGCCGATGGAGATGTTGCATTGTCTGGTATCTGGTGCTGTTAAGGGACTTTAAAGCCCTTTGAGAATGGGACTTTTAGATGGTCTTTTTTTTTTTGGTATTTTTTTGAAACAGGGTCTCCCTATAGCCCCAGCTGGCCTGGAACTCACTCTGCGGACCAGGCTGGCGTTGAACTTATAGAGATCCATCTGCCTCTGTCTCCTGAGTGCTGGGGTTAAAGGCCTGCACCACCATGTCCCGGCCTATTTGGATGGTCTTTTTATTCTTTATCCTGCCTCTGGCCAAATAGAAGAAATGTGCTTCATAAAAGATGCCTGCAGCTGCCACATGATCCCTGGGTCAGGAGGAGGGGTTGGTGATTTTAAAAGTTGCATTTTTCTCTCCTGATACAGAGGAAGTTGTTTGGGTTGTATTCCCCATGCTAGCCCCAACCAATGGTACTTACAGGACCAGGATGGACAGCCTTCCGAGACCCCAGAATCTCTCCAGTCATCATTGTCCTGTTCTCAAAGGATTTTCTAAATTGGCTCCCGGGCATGGTGGGTGCATGGGTCAAGAATGTCAAAGAAAGTAAAATGGGAGGGGCGAGAGGAGAACTGGTGTTCTGAACAGTTAAGGAAACTGGTTTCCTGGATTTTATCATTGCGTGCCCAGACTTCAAACTTGTAGGCACATGGAGGTGCGGTATAGGACCATGCAGTGATAGTAGCCAGGGTTAGAAGGATGGTTATGAGAAAGAGACAGGTGAAGGAGATTAAGTGCCACATAGTGATATGGGCCCAGATGGCTATTCTTTTATAGAAGGCAAGGATAGCTGGGCGTGGTGGTGCACGCTTTTAATCCTAGCACTTGGGAGGCAGAGACAGGCGGATCTTTGTGAATTCAAGGCCAGCCTGGTCTACAGAGTGAGTTCTAGGACAGCTGGGGCTACTGGGAGACCCTGTCTAGAAAAAAAAATTAAAAAAAAAAACAAACGAACAAAAAAAAGAAGGCAAGGATGGGAGTCTCTGGATCTTAAGTTTTAGAGAGCCAATTGGGGCGGCTGAATACTTGCTGTGAGCCCTTGCAGGCTTGAGTTTAGAGAGATGTATCCAGCCCTGGGTCCCAAGGAGCTTTGCTGCAGCAGGTGTGGACAGGATCACCAGGTGAGGTCCATGCCAGTGGGCTTCCAGTGCTGTCCCATCAGTTTTGTCCTTGGTGGTCGAGTGGAGGAAGGCATAATATCCAGGTTGTAGAAGGCAGGGTACTGGATTCCTAGAGCCTGTGGGATGATGTGATCAGTGTGTTCCCTGAGGAGTTGTCTAAGAGGGAGAAAGCAGGCAGGTAGTCATGAAGGAGCGATGGATCTTGTAGTGGAAGATTACGTAGTAGGTAAGGCCGGCCATACACTAGTTCAAAGGGACTAATGACAGATGGGGCTCAGGGAACAGCTTTGAGTCTTGTTAAGGAGAGAGGTCCATGACTGGTGGAGCTCCGAGGACAGCTTGGTAAGCTGGTCCTTAAAAGAAGGGAGTTAGCCCTCTCTACCTTCCCTGATGATTGAGGATGTTAGGGAACATGAAGCCTCCAAGTGATGCCAGAACCTGAGAGACTGATTGGGTCACTTTTGAAAAAAAAAGAAAACAACTGGACCATTGTCTGATTGGAGGGTGAGTGGGAAGCCAAAATGAGGGAGAATATGTTGGATCAGATAGATAGCAACATCTGATGTCTCGTTCTTGGTAGGGAAAGCTTCGATCCAGCCTGAGAAGGCATCAACCATTACTAAGAGATATCTGACATCCTTACAGGGGGGGGCATGTGGATAAAGTCGATTTGCCAGTCAACCCCTGGAAGAGTGCCCCAGTGTTGTTGAGGCTTGAAGGACAGAGGGGGTCACCCACCCCTTGATGGGAAACAGAGGCACAGACAGAACAATAGCAGGAAATATCAGTGAGAATTGGAAGAGTTTGGGGTAATAGAGGAGGGGGTCTGGGAATTTGCAGAGTGTAAATGGTCCAATATGAAAAATCTTGTGCAATTGAGCCAAAACAGGGAGGGCTTGGTCCTCGGGGAGGCAGTGCTCGTCTAGAGTAGCCAGAGAAGAGTACGTGAGTAAATCCTGGAGCTGTGGAGGGAAAGGACAATGACAGGTTGCCCCAAGGTCAGCTTAAGACTCTTCTGTGCCAGAAGGGCTGCAGCAGCCAGAGCTCGAAGGCAAGGCTGCCGCCCATGGATGTTGGAGTCCAGTTGCTTGGACAAGTAAGCCACAGGGCCAAAAGTAGGTCCCTTCATTTGGCCCAGGACCCCTGGAGCCAAGCCCTTATTTTCACAGACATACAGAAGGACTGGGACTGTGAGGTTCGGAAGGGTCGGGAGCTGGGACCTGAAGGAGGGCATCTCAGGTAGGAAAAGGCAGCCTCACAGGACCCAAAGGTTCCACAGGGTAACAGGGGTCCCCGTGGAAGCCTGCTACAGGAGCTTTGCCAGGAGGGCAAAGTTAGGAACACGGGGCTTAGGTAGCCTGCTATACCCAGGGAAGAAAAGGTTTGCTTCCTTGGTTGCAGGAGGATATAGGGATCTGAGAGGATTTTTGTGGTCAAGAGTTAGAGTGTGGGAGGTAGAGGTGAGGAGAAATCCAAGGTACTTAACTTGGGGAAGGGAGAGCTGGGCTTTGGAAGGGGAGACTTGGTACCCTTTAGCACCAAGGAAGGTGAGGAGGAGAGCAGTGTGAGTTTTAGAGGAGGCGAGGGAAGGGGAGCATAGGAGGAAATCATCCGCGTATTGTGGCACAGTAGATGGGCTAAAGCAGATAGATCTTGGGCCAGAGCCTGACCAAATAGATGAGGGCTGTGCCTGAACCCCTGAAGGAGAAGTGTCCAAGTCAGCTGGGAGCTTGGCCCTGTATCAGGGTCTTCCCAGGTGAAGGTGGAGTGTAAGGGGATAGGGAAAAAAGCATCTTTAAGGTCTAATACAATAAAGTAGGTGATGATGAGGGAATATGGGATAGAAGGGTGTATGGGTTGGGGACAACTGGATGGATGGGGACTACAGCAGTGTCGACTAGGTGGAGATGCTAAACCAAATGATAGGATCCATCAGGCTTGATTACAGCGAGAATCAAGAATCGGTGTGTTGTAGGGAGATGGACTGGGTTTGAGAAGGCCTGCCTTAAGTAATCAGTGAATAATGGGTTTGAGATTCTGCCAGTGTTTAAGGGCAATAGGGTATTGGGCCCAGCAAGGGAAGACAGAGAGGTCTTTGGGAGCAATGTGAATCGGGGCCTGGTGGGAGGCCAGTCCCAGGGTAGAAGTGTCCCATACTCTAGGGTTGACCTCAGAGGCTGGGAGTGGCCAAGAGCCAAGCTTAAGGTTTACATAAAGAAATACAAGTAAGGGGGAAAGTTGGGGAGGGGGAAGGAAGGGATAATGTGAACAACAGCTTTGCATTAGATCCCTTCCCAGGAGAGGAGCTGGGCAGGAGGGCAGGATCAGGAAAGACGGGGTGAGGGATTGTGGGTGAGGGACTATGCCAGAAGACACAGGGAATGGCCTGTCCTTCTAGGATTGTGGGCGAGGGGACTATGCCAGAAGACACAGGGAATGGGCTGTCCTTCTAGGATTGTGGGTGAGGGACTATGCCAGAAGACACAGGGAATGGCCTGTCCTTCTAGGATTGTGGGTGAGGGGACTATGCCAGAAGACACAGGGAATGGGCTGTCCTTCTAGGATTGTGGGTGAAGGACTATGCCAGAAGACACAGGGAATGGCCTGTCCTTCTAGGATTGTGGGTGAGGGACTATGCCAGAAGACACAGGGAATGGCCTGTCCTTCTAGGATTGTGGGCGAGGGGACTATGCCAGAAGACACAGGGAATGGCCCTGTCCTTCTAGGATTGTGGGTGAGGGGACTATGCCAGAAGACACAGGGAATGGGCTGTCCTTCTAGGATTGTGGGTGAGGGACTATGCCAGAAGACACAGGGAATGGCCTGTCCTTCTAGGATTGTGGGTAAAGGACTATGCCAGAAGACACAGGGAATGGCCTGTCCTTCTAGGATTGTGGGTGAGGGACTATGCCAGAAGACACAGGGAATGGCCTGTCCTTCTAGGATTGTGGGTAAGGGACTATGCCAGAAGACACAGGGAATGGCCTGTCCTTCTAGGATTGTGGGTGAGGGACTATGCAAGAAGACACAGGGAATGGCCTGTCCTTCTAGGATTGTGGGTAAAGGACTATGCCAGAAGACACAGGGAATGGCCTGTCCTTCTAGGATTGTGGGTGAGGGACTATGCCAGAAGACACAGGGAATGGGCTGTCCTTCTAGGATTGTGGGTGAGGGACTATGCCAGAAGACACAGGGAATGGCCTGTCCTTCTAGGATTGTGGGTGAGGGACTATGCCAGAAGACACAGGGAATGGCCTGTCCTTCTAGGATTGTGGGTGAGGACTATGCCAGAAGACACAGGGAATGGCCCTGTCCTTCTAGGGTTGTGGCTGAGGGGACTTTCCCAGAAGACACAGGGAATGGCCTGTCCTTCTAGGATTGTGGGTGAGGAACTATGCCAGAAGATACAGGGGATGGGTCTGTCCTTCTAGAATTGTGGGTGAGGGACTATGCCAGAAGACACAGGGAATGGGCTGTCCTTCTAGGATTGTGGGTGAGGGACTATGCCAGATGACACAGGGAATGGCCTGTCCTTCTAGGATTGTGGGCGAGGGGACTATGCCAGAAGACACAGGGGATGGGTCTGTCCTTCTAGGATTGTGGGTCTTCCCATTGACACCCACCACATAGGTCTGTGAGGGGAAAGTTTTGCCTGAGTAGGAGGTGAGGACAGACCATGTGGCACCCATATCAATGACAAAAATAAAGGCCTTACCTACCATGGTGGCCATTACCCTAGGCTTCTCCAAGGTGATGGTTAATGAGGCATCCAGGGATGGAGCTGCAGGGCAACATCAGTCTTCAGCCACCAGTTCCAGAAAATCATGGACAGTGTTGGGACACTGTGGGGTGACTACAGAGGGTCATCCAAGCACATAGGACAGTCACTCTCCAGTGACCCCTTTCATCACATGCAGGACACAGTCCCATTGATTGACGGGGTACAGGACAGGCGCAGGTCCAGTGTCTGTTTGCCCACACTTGAAGTAGGACCCTGGCACCACGGAGTCAGTTCCTTACTTCTACTGGCATGTGTTGGCAGTTGGTAGCTTCCTTGGAGGAGGCCCGAGGGTGGCAACCAGGAGGTTGGTGGGTGTGGCTCATCCCTATCCTGCTCCTCCCAGACATTGTAAACATTAAATGCTATTTCAAGTAGATCTACCTCCGGGAGGTGGGGGGTTGTGCTGGGCCCTTTTCTAAGCACCAAACATTTGGGGGTTTTTTTTGTTTTTTTTTTTTTTGGTCTTTTTTGGGAGATGGGGTCTCCCTTTAGCCCCAGCTGGCCTGGAGCTTGCTATGTAGACCAGGCTGGCCTTGAACTCACAGAGATCTGCCTGCCTCTGCCTCCTGAGTGCTGGAATTAAAGGCATTCACCACCACACCCAGCCTAAGATGGTTCTTAGCCGCCATGTGGGGGCTGGGAATTGAACCTGGGTCCTCTGCAAGAGCAGTCAGTGCTCTTAACCACTGAACCATTTCTCCATCCCCCAAGCTTTTTTCTTATATCAGGAGTGGATTGAAGAATAAAATAGAGATTTAACATAAAAGTGCCCTCATAAGACTCAAGGTTACAGTGGGTACATCTTATAAGAGCCTGAGTGAGCCTAGACATGAATTGGGCAGGGTTCTTGTTTTTAAATGGCTTCAGAGAGCTTATCAAAGTTGACTATCTTGTGGGAGGCCTTCTGGAGACCTGCCAGGAGGCAGGTTATTGTATGATCACTGGCCAAAATATCAGGCTTGGGTTTCTCCACTGTTGGAATTGATAATTCCATCCAGGGTCTTGCAAGGTGTGGCCACATTCCTCACAGACACTGAGGAACTTTGGACATGGATCTCATCTCATAGGCTTGAGCAGCTGCTCAAAGTTGTTCCTTTTCATCGTAAGAGAGTTGGAAAGAATCACGAAAAGATCATGCCAGGAAAGATCGTAACTTTGGGTGAACGTACAAAACTCTTGAACATAGCTGGTGGGGTCAGGGAAGAAAGAGCCCAAGTTTCAATCTGAGATAGATGACCCAGGGAAAAGGGAACATGAACTCAGACCAAGCCATTTGCCCCTGCCACCTGGAAACCCCTTAGAGAGGAAGAAAAGGAAAGAGTAGAGCCTCAGCCTTGGTTGTACTTCCTGGAAGTCAGAGGGCATCCCACCCCAAATCTAGGAGCACAGAATGGGATGCCAAGTCTGCAAGGGTGGCATCTCACAAGTGTGGAGTGAATAACAGTCAGTCGGAGTACCAGTCCTGCCGTGAGCATCCAGGAAGAGGACAAGGTCAAAGGCTGGGGACCACCCCAGACAACTGGTTAATTCCAAGTGGTCCAAAACATGGAATGCAGGATGATAAAGGCCAGAGAGATGGAAGGTGTGAGACTAAGGGCTGGGGACACATAAGGGAGGGAGGGAGGGAGGGATGGAGGGAGAGAGGGAGGGAGGGAGAGAGAGAGATCCAGGGAGGGAATGCAGACGGACAGGAGTGGAGGAGATGTATAGAGGTAGAGACAGAGGAGGCAGGACATACAGTTAGGGTCACACGGTGAGGAAGGGATGGGGGTAAAACCTCCCGTCATTCAGATGCCCATCTGGCCGGTCACCTCATGTCAGCTTAAGGACTCATACTAATAGGGCCACATGTATAAAGCTGTGCTAGGTCACCTGAGGTTGAGTGCCCATTTAACATGAAATGGCCCCAGCAGATCCATAGCCATCAGAGCTTGGAACCATACCATGCACACCAACTCACACTCAGAGTCGCACAGGGATGGGGTAGGGCAGGAGAAGTAGAAATAGTACCTTAGGTCGAATTGATAGTGGGTGTTCTCCAGCCTGCGCCAGCTAGCTAGTCTGCTAGAGGCCTTACTGGTTACCCTGTGGGGCCTCGGATTAGTGATCCAAGGTTTATTCAAAAGTAGTCTAGGCTGGACTCTGAGCGGGAGAAGAGCTAGAACCAAAATGGCGCCTGGCCAGGGCTTTTAATGACTTCAGGTGCAAGACCAGGCAGAAAGGGGGAAGTGAGGACACTGGTGGATAGTTTCTTTTCTTTTCTTTTTTTCTTTTGGTATTTTTGAGACAGGGTCTCCCTTTAGTCCCAGCTGGCCTGGAGCTCACTCTGTAGACCAGGCTGGCCTTGAACTCACAGAGATGCACCTGCCTCTGCCTCCCAAGTGCTGGGATTAAAGGTGTGCGCCACCATGCCCAGCGGTTGACTGTTTCTTAAGGAGTGGAACATTCTTGTGTGCTCTAAGATTGCCTGCTCCTTCACAGGCACTGGCCTGAAATGTCTGGCCATAAATTCTAGGTCTTATGGAGCTCCAGGCCTAACAGAAGACAGGGGCAAAAAAAAAGTATTAAAAATGTATGTGCTGGATAGCTTTAGTGTCAACTTGATGCACCTGGGTTGAGGGAGCCTCAATTGGGGAATTGGCTCCATTGGATTGGACTGTGGCCACATCTGTGAATTATTGTCTTGATGATCAAGCAGTGTGGGAGGGCCCAGCCCACAATGAGTGGTGCCATCCTGGGCAGGTTGTTGTGTACCGTATAAGAAGGGCTGGGCATGAGCCAGTGGATCAAGCCAGTAAACAGCATCCTCCATGGCCTGTGCTTCAGCTCCTGCCTCCAGGTTCCTGCCCTGAGTTCCTGCCTTGGGCTCCCTGAGTGATGAACTGTGACCCAGGAGATGTAAGCTGAATAAACCTTTTCCTCCCCAAGTTGGTGTCAGTCAGAGTGTTTTGTCACAGCAATGGGAGACAAACTAGAACAATGTAGTTCTGAGAGATTTTAAAAAAAAGTGAATTATGGAAAGGAAGTTGAAAGACACAGAAAATAGAATGATTGAGTCTACTACACATCTGCATTGAATTTCCTATTTTAAATAATAATCACTTCCTATAATTATTGGAAATAATTATTAAGATTCAGCACATCTAAGAATCCAAAGAAAAATAGGAGAGAGAGAGAGAGAGAGAGAGAGAGATAAAAACAGCCAGAAAATGTCAGATACACTATAAATAAATAAACAAAAGAGGGCTGGAGAATCAGCTCAGCAGTTAAGAATATGTAATACTATTGCAGAGGACTTGAGTTTAGTGTCCAGCACCTCTGTTCAGCAACTTGCAGCCTCCTGTAATTTAAGGTCTAGGAGGTCAAGGTCCCCTTCTGGCCTCTGTGGCCACTGCACCCACTGGCACACCACACACACACACACACACACAAACACAAACACAAACAATTAAAAACAAAGAAAATCTTTATTTATTTTTCTAAGGGATTCTACAATATAAGAGCACAGTTGTTTTCAGATCACATTAATGTTGCTCAGTTTGCCATACAATTAGGTAATTGGTGCTAGCATCCACAGATGAGGGATACCATTCGTTGTTTGATTTTCTGGGACTGTGTTAAAGCAAATCTTTTAAAAAGGGAAACAAATGGTCTAATGAATGACTTGTTTATTAATAGCAATAATGGAAGCCAGAAATCAGCAAAAAACATACTTTCAATGTGCTGAGAACAATTGTGTGAACTCGAAATAGAAAATTTCCCTTAAGAAGAAAGATAAGACTTCCCAGCCTGCCTGGCACAGTGTGGACTCTAACTACAGGGAATGCTAGTGCATGTGTTCTGGAGAAATGATCTCTGATGGAAAGTCTGAAACTCAATAGAGTAAAGAAAGTGTTAAATGTGTGAACTGAACAAAGTAGAATTTTATGATGTAATGATAAGAAAAATATCCAAGTTACTTATAGGTCTCTATTTCAGATAGGCTAAAACCAAAATCCTGATTGACAGCAGAAGGAAGTTGGGGAGGGGAGATGGGAACCCAAGCTTACTAAGGTCTTTGTCAGAGGAGCATAAAGATGTTCACTAACTCTGGATTGCAGTCCACAAGTTAGTAACACTGAGACAACTAAGTCAGGCTCTGGAATGCCAGAGCAAGCAATGTAAGAAAAAGAAATCATCTTAATTTTAATAAAGGCAACAAAGTGGCCAGGAAGAGTGATGAGCTGGTGAGATGAAATCTAAATGATAAGAGAAGGGCAATGAAGCCAAGTGGTTATTAACCAGAATAATCACTACTATGGTCTGAAAACATAGTCAAAAGACCCTAATTAAGGGTTCTTTAAAATAGTCTGCCACTAAAAAAAACTTCAACATTTCAACGACAAGAAAATGCAGACTGAAAATTAAAGATACAGTAAGCAACCACTAGTCAAAATAAAGTGATAACTGCATAATAAAATCAGTATGTAGGCAAAATATTTACAAGCATTAAGAAGGTCACTTTATAATGATAAATGATTCAGTTACCTAGGAAGATGCCCAAATGCTTAAACCTCCATATCCCTAATGATAGGATCTCAAAGAACATTAAGCAAAAGTTCAACAAAACTGTTAGGAGAAACTGATAAACCAATGCTCATAACAGGAAGGTTAAAAGCAATTCTTTCACAGCTGGGTGCGGTGGCACATACCTTTAGTCCTAGCCCTGGGGAGGGCCATCTCTGTGAGATCAAGGCCAGCCTGCTCTACAGAGATCTCTGTGAGATCCAGGCCAGGTGGGGCTATAGGGAGACCTTTGTCTCAAAAAATGCAAAAACAATTCTTTCACTAGATATTGAAAAAAAGAAGGAAAAAAAAACCCTGAAATACACAAAATCTGAGCAGTGTGTGATCACATGACCTGGCATTTATTGAACATCACATTTATATCGGCATATCTTCTCGGCATGCACATAGACTAATGCAGAAACTCTGCCCTAAAAGTTGGCTGTGTAGCACAGGAAGGGGCTGGGCCCTTTCAGGTCACCTGCACTGCTTACAGTGCAGATATAACCAAGAAGCACAGTATGTGTGTAAAAAACATTTTTTACCTAAAACATTTTAAAATGTATTTTCTAATTTATTTTATTTATTTATGTGTATGAACGTACTGTCTGCATGTAGGTTTGTGCACCCATGTTATGCAGTGCCACGGAGGTCAGAAGAGGGCATCGGATTCCCCTGGAACTGGAGTTCTCCTGGAATTGGAGTTACAGAAGGTTCTCAGCCGCCATGTGGGTGCTGGGGATCAAACCCGGGTCCTCTGCAAGAGCAGTCAGTGCTCTTAACTGCTAGGCCATCTCTCCAGCCCCAAAATGTATTTTCATCTTATGTGTACGAATGAGTGTTTTGCCTCCATGTACGTCAGTGCATCATCATGTGTGGGCAATGCTTGCAGAACAAGAAGAGAGTGTTGGATCCCCTGGAAGTATGGACTGTTGTTAGATGCCATGCAGGTGCTGGGAAACTGAACCTAGGTCCTTTGCAAGAGCAGCCTGTGCTCGTAACTGATGAGCTATCTTTCTGGGCCCAATAATAGTATTTTTTTTTTTTTTTGGTCTTTTCGAGACAGGGTCTCCCTGTAGCCTCAGTTGTCCTGGAACTCACTCTGCAGACCAGGCTGGTCTTGAACTCACAAAGATTTGCTTGCCTCTGCCTCCCAAGTAATAGTATTTTTAAAAATTCAAAGCACCTCACACATGCTAGGCAAGTGCTGTACCCCTGAGCTACATCCCCAGCCATTTCTAGGTGGGTTCTATTAAAAAATAATAAACTATGTATGAGATGGTGCAGCATAGGAGGGCAAAGGACCGCAGGGGTAGGCATCGAAACGCCAGGTGTTTCCGTAGGAACTAGCCTGCCAGGTCCCAGGCAGAGAGCTTATTCTGTCCCTTTGACCTACCTCTCTATTACTCTCTTCAAAGTGACAGGGTGGCAATCCCCCCCCCACCCTCTGATGCTTGAATTAGCTGCTAGGGCTGCCCAAACCAAATAGCACAGTCTGGATGACTTTAAAAAGACTCCTACCTGCCGGGCATAGTGGCACATGCCTTTAATCCCAGCACTCGGGAGGCAGGGGCAGGCGGATCTCTGTGAGTTCAAGGCCAGCCTGGTCTACATAGTGAGCTCCAGGACAGCTGGGGCTACAGGGAGACCCTGTCTCGAAAAGACCAAAAACAAAAAAAAACAAAAAAAAACAAAGGTTCCTCTCCCTCCCCCCCTCCAGTCCACAGGTCACAAGTTGAAGGTCAAGATGTGGGTCAGCTGCTTCTGTGGTCTCTCTGTGGCTTGTTACTGGAAGCCTTCTCATAGGATAGGTATCCCTCCCTGCAGACACATCTCTGGTGTCCCTCTGTGAATCCTAGTATCTTTTTACCAGAAGGACAGATTGTATTAAGGACCTACCCACAGGCATCATTTTAACTTAATCACTTCTTTGACACTTCTATGCTGTGAGATGCTGAAGATTAGGGCTTTCATCCATGATCTGGGGGAAGATACAATTCGGGTTCTCACCCAGGCCCTTTGGGAAAGAATGGAGAGGAGACTCAGAGACGCCCAGCAATGTGTGATGGTCACGCAGTCACCACCGCTGAGGAACATACTCAGAGTTGGGTTCATCTCAGTGGCTGAAGCCCCACCAGGCCACGAGAAAGCCCTAGAGGAGTGGACAGAGATGGAAAATGTCGTTTTGATAACTGAAAAACGAAAAGAAATCCAAACACTGATCAGTGCTGTGATCAGACTTCGCTGCTCTGTGCAGTGCTTTCCCAGAATCCCCAGAGCTGGACACCCGCAACGCCCAGGTTGGGCTGTTCTCCAGCAAGTTGGGCCACTGAGCACAAAGACTGGAGCTTCGCTAAGATGCCACAAAAAGCCAAGGATTTGGCATCAGCTGAAGTCCTGCTGGGAGGAACCACGCCTGGCTTCAGGCTGAGGGAGGTGACATGCTCTGGGCAAGGACCCATAGGACCTGGCCCTCTTCATCCGTGGTGACCTGCTGCCCTCTGCTGGACAGATATAGGAGGAGCCAGGCATAGGCCCACCTTTCCTGGACCAAGCTGATCTAACCCAGGAAGACTCCATTGGCCCAACTGGAGTGGTCAGTCCCATTTTTTCTACACTCTTCACACAATTCTTTTTTTTTTTAATCGCACAACCGACCTTAACCTTTTGGATTCTGCGACTGTTGTGAGTTATTTTAATACTTGTTTAAGGGGCTACAGAAATGGCTCAGTGGTTAAGAGCACAGGCTGCTTACAGAGGGCCTGGGTTAGGTTCCCAGGACCCACATGGTAGCTAACAACCCTCAGTAAGTCCACTTCGTAGGGATTTGACACCCTCTTCTGGCCTCTATGATCATTGCATGCAGGCAATGCACTTACATATGTGCAGGCAAAACACACACACACAAGTATATATATATTTGCTTAAGACAACGGCATCTTAGAAAAACAAAACCTTGTTACAGCTTCCACCTTATTAAACATTTCTGGTGATTCAGGAATATGACAGGTAGAGCACAAGTTTGGTGACCTAACAAAACACTGGTTTGCTTATCATTTCATGTTTCTCCAAATCGTAAAGTTAGTTTGATAAGACTGCTATTCAACATTTTTTTAATTTTTTAAAATTTTATTTATTTCTGTTTGTGTATGAATGTACTGCCTGCATGCAAGTCTGTGCACCCATGTCGTGCAATGCCGTGGAGGTCAGAAGAGGGTGTTGGATTCCCCTGGAACTGGAGTTCTCCTGGAATTGGAGTTTCAGACAGTTCTCGGCCACCATGTGGGTGCTGGGGATCGAACCCGGGTCCTCTGCAAGAGCGGTCGGCGCTCTTAACCACTAGGCCATCTCTCCAGCCTGCTAGTCAACATTTTAAAACCACAATTTCCTATGTGATAACCTACGGGTCCCATCATTTGGTTACAGTACTTTTGAAAAAGAAATTATTTTCATATTTATTAAAAGAAAATGAGGCCTAGAATCCCTACCCAGGATATTGAAGAAGGAAGATCTAACATTTAAAGCCTGCTGAGCTACAGAGTGAGTTCAAGACCAGCCTGGGGTACTGGTTGCCCACCAGAACTAGATGGTAAGACCCTGTAGCTTCAGATGTAGGGCTTTGAGAATTCAAGCTGGGGCCTGGTGATTAGCTTTTGTAGTGCACGAAGATGCTCTGCTGGCTGCTGGGAGCAAACTGTCAACAGTCTCACACGGCTGTGGGCCCTGCAGGCTACACTACTGACCTGCCAAGGCAAGGTAGACCCACTGGAGTAATAATGACATAACTATTTTGGGCGTAAGCAACCTTGGTCTGATTGGATTTGAAGCCTGCTCCCCAGGAGGAAATTTACATCTGGGGCTGTAAACCCAGCCCAAAGCCCCCAGGTCCTAGGCCCACCTTGTGAGGAAGCTTCTAATGTGCTAAATAAACAATATGTGCCCATGAAATGTCCTTCTAAATAATTATGCTAACACCCATAGATTACTGCTGCTGTCCGATTTAGTTAGAGAAGTTTCTTTGTGCCATGGTCAGAAGGGACTGCAGACTCATAACTGGTTAAAGTACAGAGACCAAGTAGCTATTGATATAGACGTCACCTTTAAATGGGACGTCTATGTCACTCCCTTTAAGGTTCAGGGAGCATCATGGAAGAGGAGCGTGGAAAAATGTAGGAGGACGGGGTAGAGCGTAGTATACTGCTGTCTTCCAGCATGACATGGCCACTGCACTCCTCAGCAGCTGTGATGACCTGGACAGGACAAACTCACAAGGCCCCATCTGTCCCGCTTACAGGCAGTTAATAGTTGCTGGAGGTGAAAGAAACATTTTCTTCAGTGGTGTAACCAATGGCAAGGTGTCCATAAGTAATACCCATGCCCTGTAAGTAACCATTATTAACTCATTGGTATACACACACACACACACACACACACACAGACACACAGGCATGCACTACATAGACTTGAAAGGGAATTATCAGGAGTGGAAAGGGATCAAGAATGAGTAATGTAGATGAATATGATCAGTCAAAAATTATTTTATACATGTATGAAAATGTCATAATGAAGCCCATTATTACATGTAATTCACATATACAAATAAAAAACTAAATAAAAAAAGAACAAAGCCAGCCTGGGCAACTTACTGAGATCCAGTCTCAAAATACAAAGTCAAAAGAGGGCAGGGGTGCAGCTCAGTGGCAAAGTGTGTGCTTAACATGTACAGGCCCTAGGTTCAACGCTCAGCACGTGCAGCCCCTCAACATCCCCGAAACCAGTGGTTCATGCTTTTAGAAACTTCATTTTGTTTTGTGTATTTGGGTAGAATGTTCCAGAGTCACAAATGATCCCCTGGAATTGAGAAGCATTCAGTAAATGCTCAAAGAAGCAAATGCTTTTGCAAAAGTGTCCACTTTCCTGGTCAGTGTGCAGGGTATGAAATGCCGTGGGCATTAGGGCCCTTCCGAACAAGCAAGTGCAGGGACCTCAGTGTTCCTGATGTTGTCCTCAGAACATGTGCCTGAAGTTCATGTCAGACCTGAAGTCTCTGCTTTGGTGGAGGTCAAACGTCCCATGGGGATCCTTGAGCATAATAATACCAATTCCTTCCCAGCTTGTACAGCCAAGGACCCAGGCCAGCCCCACCTAGCCTGCCTACGGTCACCGTTCCTGCCCAGCCCCACCTAGACTGCCCACAGTCACCGTTCCTGCCCTTCAGCATCCATTCTTTCTCCTTCAGGATCTGACTGTGTTTCAAGGATTCTATTTGATTCCTCCAGAGACTTCCTTCTGTCTGTAGTGACCAAGTTTCTGAATCTGTTGATCTGTTGTTTACTTTCTGTGTTCTCCAGAGAGTCCATCTTGCCTTTTACTATAGTCTCATATTAATGTATCCTTGAGCGAGTAGAGAACAAACTGAGGTAAGGAATGCAGCCAGAGGTGAAGGACACTGAGGTGGGTTCATGCAAGGTCACATCCCAAGATTCATGTCTAAAGCAGAAGGAAGTTCTGGTCCTGACCACAGAGTGGGGACGGAGAGAACAGGCTGTATCTGGCAGATACAGTCTCAGCTGTGTGTTCTTCCTGGACCTGTGCTAGCCCTCAAAAAGACTCCCTCCCCTCTTAGAGACAGGGCCCCTGGGAGCTCAGGAGCAGGAACCACTGGCCCTGCCTGGAGTTGAAGGTCATCACATCCTGAGTCAGCACAGGATACCAGCCACCAGGTGGCGCTGTCTCTCAGTGCCTCAGTCCTGGTTCAGGACTCATGTACAAACTACTAAACCAAACAGCACCACCTTGTGTTGCCCAAATGCCTTCCCTTTGGGAAGGCCAAGGGCAGCCAGACAGCCCGGCTCAGAAGCAGGCATACCCACACCCCCCCACTGCAAATGGGAAGATAAAGAGCCCAGGTTAAGCCCATAGAAAACACCCCAACAGCAGGTTAATGTCTGGCCTGCCCTCGGTCCATCTCCATTCTCTTTGTCAGACTATCAGAGCCTGAACAAGGGAAACAGTTCAGGTCTGTCACCAGTTCAGGATTGGTGGCTTGGGGAAGCTGGATGAGAGCTGTCTCCAAGAGAGGTAGCAGTGAGGGTGAGATGCTTGCATGGCCTGTGTCGGAAGCTTCTGCATGAGCTGTTGGCTTGATTTATTTCCTCTGCCACCTGTCACCTCTCTTCTGGATGAGATCCTGGCACCTGACACAGGCAGCACCCAGTGAACAAGGTCAAGCTGGAAGGAATGATGCAAAGGGCCTGCCTCATGGGAGGGAGACCTGCGGGTTCTTCAGGAAGAAAGCCAGTTTCTGGGCCACTGCATCCAGCTCATTGGGGTTGGCTGTCTGAAGGAGGTTGCTCTTTGGGACAAAGTAGTGCTTGAGGAAGTGCTGGCTCACACACTTGTGCAGCTTCCGGACCAGGCGCAGGAGAGCCTGGCGGAAGGCCTGCCAGTCCTTGAGGTGGGGGTACTTCTCACAAGTCCAAAAGAGCACAGTCTGTGAGAGAGACAAGCCAGAGCTGAGTGTTCATGGTCTTGGAAAGAGCACCCCTCAGTGGGGTCAGACCTCCTGGCCCTCTGGAGTCTCCGTCCACGTGTCTGCAAGTCCAGACACCTTGCCTATGACTGACCTCCCACTCGCTCCCCGCGCCTCTACCGCACTAAACCTGAGAGCTACTGTTTACCTGGCTCCTTACACAATGCGGACCCCCACCTTTCCAGCCGCCCCCTCTGACCTTTCCCCTGGGAACGCTTCTGCTCTGTTCCCCGTTCCCCACTGCAGAGCCTCTCCTCACTGAGACAGAGGACTCACAAGGCATTTTCTCCTGCCCGGACTTTTCCTCTGACCTGCTTAGTCTTGGATATTGGAAAGTTATCTGTTTCAACGTGCCCAGGGTGAACTTCGTGGCCTTTCCCCACAAACCTGCTCTGCTTCTAAAGCTGCTTATCCAGCTAGTTATGTCAGACAACCCCAGGAGGGAGGTATCCTCTCCACGCCCACACCCGGCCTGCCCATTCTCCCGCTGACAGGTCTCCCAGACCTGCGAGTCACCTTCACTTCCTCCCCCAGACTCCATCTCACCAAACTCTGAGGTAATCAGCTCTTCTCCTCTAATCCAAGCTGTGAATTTTTTAAAACTACAAATCTTGGTTGTTTCTTATCTAAAGAACAGTTCTTTTCATTGCTTCTTAACTCAAAAGACAGTTGCCAATGTGCTCTGTGAGATTTGCATCCTGCTCTTCTTTCTAGCCTTTCAACATCAGAATGAATGGACAGAGGAAATGGGTAAATACATGGTGGAGAGTTGTTTGGCCAGAAAGAATGAAATCCTGTCAGCTACAGAAAAATAGGTGGAAATGGAAGCCCTTGTTAAGCAAAATAAGCCAGGTACAGAAAGACAACACTCCAAGTCCCCCTCTCACAAGTAGAAACTAAAAGAGAAGGTTGGCCTGAATGTGGGGGGGCACTGGGAAAGGAGTGGGTGGAGGAGGAGCCAAGGGAGACTGGGTGTGATTTGTGCACATTGGAAACACATGAGGTAATGCCACACCAACTCAGTTAACATGTGCAATGAAACATGGTCAAAAAAACAATTATTCTCTGTGAGATGGAACCCAGTCTGATCTATATCATGAATTCCAGGCCAGCTGGGGCTATGGAGAGACCCTATCTTAAAAGAATTTATGAATGAATGAATGAATGAAACAATTATTTAAAAGAGAATATGGTTGAGATTTTAAGAGTGAACAAACTCTTCAATTAAGTGGACATGGAAAAACTGGAGATAGACGATACATAGATAATAACACACACACACACACACACACACACACACGTGCATGCGCGCACACACACATACACACACCTGGAAGGAGGAAATTGACCCTACATCTCACCAGAAGCAAATCAGCACAAAGTGAATCAAAGATCTTAATGTAAGATGTGACACTACAGAACTAGGAAAACAGAGGAGCACTTTGGACGTCAGCGTGGGTGACGTTCTTTCCAGAGAAGACCCAGAAGAGGCACAGGCCACCAAGGCAAAGGCAGAGAACTCAGGCAAGAACTCAGAGGCCTCTTCCCTACAGAGGAGCCTGTCAACAGGGCAAGGCAGCCACTGCAGAGAGGGAGGAAATGTTTGCAAGCTGTACATCCACAGGGTTGATATTCAGAACAGGTACAGACTGGAATGGAAGAAACCCCATGAAAAAGTGGGCAAGCGAGAGAAGCCTGCTACAGATAGCCAGCAAGCATTTAGGAAACGCTCAGGGCCACTGTCCCCAGAAAAATGACGACCCAAACCACCTCAAACCAGTTACAATGGCTCTTGCTAAAAAGTCTTAGTTTACAGCAAATTATGTTTCAAAGTAACTAGGAGACTTCAAAGCTTCCCAGTTGTGGAGCAGATATATGCTTGTGGGGAGGGAACTGCTCTGGGTCCACAGACATGTTATAATGTCATCATGTCACACCTTATGAATATGTGACACAAGGCATACAAAAATCACACATTAAAGTCAATAGCATTGATATATGAAAAGAAGTTTAGTGAGGGAGACGCAGGAAAGAAAAAAGGAAAGGAAAGGAAAGGAAAAAGGAAAGGAAAAAGGAAAGGAAAAAGGAAAGGAAAAAGGAAAGGAAAAGAAAGGAAAGGAAAGGAAAAAGGAAAGAAGAGTGGGTGGGAGGGGAAGGACGGAAGCCAAACCGTCACCTCTGCAGGGGAGGGAGGCACAGCGGGTTTATACATCTCCACAATGGGTGGAAATACACTCAGTGTGGAAATCTACGGGATGGAAAACATGGTTCTTGCAGCTCCGTCCTGAACCTGTCACATGGTCTGCTCTCTTCTGAGGCCCCCATCTGCGCCATGACTGCTGACTCCTCTTGCTCACCTGCAGATGGTGGGTGGTGAGGACCGGCCTCCTCCCAGGACACCACACATCCTCCTTCAGCTGCCTCATGACTTTGAAGCACTGCCTGCGGCAGCCCCCGTCCTCATCCAGCTGCTCGAACAGTACCTGTTCTGCCCGGGAGAAGCTCAGCTGCCAGTGGTAGTTGGAGCGGGCTATCAAGTTGAACCCAAGTGACTGAAGAGAAAAAGATTAGGAGAATGAGAATAGCGAGGCTGGCTGAAGAAGGATGCCCACAGTATGTGGCATGTCTATGTGATGGACTATTACGCAGTCATAAAAAGAATCAAATTCAGCCATTTACTGCAACATGGATGGAATTAGAGGATATTAAGTGCAATAATCCATGAAAAGAAAAATGTACAGTGCACAAATAGATGCTGAAATATGGCGGCCCAAAGAGCAGCAGGAGGCAAACATAAAGCATCTTGGAGCATCCAGGGAGCAGAGGACGGTTCCTCTTGTATCAGCGCCCTGGAAAGTGGTCAGCGGTGTGACTGGAGTTCTGTGCATTGAGCCAGAGGCCGGGTCACCCATACCTTGACACACTGCACTCTCTCTGGGGAAGGCCAGCGCTTCAGACACCGGGGCCAATGGGCTTTCTCAGACCAGGCGGAGGGGATCTCCACAGCAGGGGCCAGCTCTAGTTCCACCTGGCCTGTGGACGTTTCCATGGCAACCCAAACAGCAGCTCGGTTTTCTAGCACTCTGACCTTGCCTGATGGGAAACGACGGAGGAGAAAACTGAAATGAGAAAGCCTTGCTTGGTGCAAGCAGCGCTGCAGGAGTCTGTGAGTAGTTGCTAGCTGCTGGGGGTGGGGACAGCTTTCAGGGGGTGCCAACAGCACCCCAAGAGCTGGCAGCTCCCGTAAAGCCAGACTGCCAGCCAGCCACAGTCAGAGCGATAACAGAAGAGTCTTCCCCTTTCCTCCCCACGCCCCCAAAGCTTTAAAAGTACATATTATTGTATTGTGTGTGTGCGTGTGAGGGGGTGCTGGGTATTGAACATGGGCCTCGGCACATTCTAATCATCACACCTCTGAGCTATAATCCCAGCCCAGCATGTTTCCATTTAAAATGATAGATTCTTCTCAGAAGGCTCAATGAAAAGAAAGCCATAGAATAAAATTTAAAAAGGGTGCATTCTCTGCCCCACCTGAGCAGTTAGATGGCCGTTTTGGAGATGAGGCAGATGCTTGGGACAGCAGCCCCGCCCCGATTCAGATGCCTGTGGTTAGCCCACTTTGATCTGCTCAGTCTCCTGGATGGTGTTGGCTTTACCATCCATCTCAGGAGCCAGTATCGCCCAGGTATATTTATCATCATAAGCTGCGGTAACCATACAACCCTTCAGAGCGTGTCACAGCCACCGTTAGAAGGGGTCAGGCCACTGGGAAGAAGCCCTCACCGCTTCATTTTCCAGTCCAGCAGAGAGGGGAAATAAATGGCTCACCAATCAGACTGCTCATTGCTAGGGTGTTCGCCCTTCCTTCAAAACACACAGGCGTTTTTGTTTTGTTTTATTTATCTTTTGTTTTTTTAATCTTTTTGTAGAGTTTGGTAGCTCTGTATGTCTTTCACCTCACTGATACCTCAGAGTAGCCTTCTAAATTTGCTCTTTTCTATTTTTCTTTTTTTTTTTTTTTTTTTTGGTCTTTTTGAGACAGGGTCTCCCTGTAGCTCTGGCTGCCCTGGAACTCACTCTGTAGACCAGGCTGGCCTTGAACTCACAGAGATCTGCCCGCCTCTGCCTCCTATGTGCTAGGATTAAAGGTGTGTGCCACCATGCCCAGCTTGTTTTATTTTAATATATATATTTATATATATCTTTAATGTGTGTGTGTGTGCCTGTGCCTGCGGGAGTCTATGCACAGCACTGCATGCAGAAGTCCTCCCTGGAAATGGAGTTGCAGATGGTCATGAGCTGCCATGTGGGTGCTGGGAACCAAATCCAGATTCTCTGCAAGAGCACTATGTATTCTTAACCACTGATCCCTCTTTCCAGCTCCAACTTGCAGGTGTTTTTGTTTCTTTGACTTTGCTATATATTAGAATGAGGGTCTTACCAGACATGGTAGTGCATGCCTTTAATCCCAGCACTCAGGAGGCAAAGGCAGGCAAAGACAGCCCAGTCTACGTAGTGAGTTCTAGGCCAACTGGGACTACCCTGTCTCAAAAAGATGAAGAAAAAAAAAAAAAGGAATGAGGGTCTCAAATCAGGATCTATTATTTTGGCTTTCTTTGTCTCCTAACTGTGTTACTTGGCTGACCTTAGCTGGGCGTGGTAGATGCCCCTGGCCGGGAGCAGGACAGGACTGGCCCTCCCTTCCACATTGTGTGCTGAAAGCATCTTGCAGGCCTGGCCCAGCCTGACTCTCAATCTTACTTTCACTACTAATAACAAAGCACTATGAGTGAGTGAACTTGGATGCAGCCTGTCTGGCCACATCCTACTTCTGCAGCTAGCTCTGCTGTGTGGCCTTGAGCTGGTGACTTAATCTATTTTTTTGTTTGCAAAATAAGAACCAAAAATAAGTCTCTTCTTCCTTCCTTCCTTCCTTCCTTCCTTCCTTCCTTCCTTCCTTCCTTCCTTCCTTCCTTCCTTCCTTCCTCCCTCCCTCCCTTCCTTCCCTTCTTCCCTCCCTCTCTCTTTTCACAAGGTCTCCTGTATCCCAGGTTGACCTTGAACTTTCAACCCTCCTGCCTCCACTTCTGGAGTGCAGAGATCAGAGGTATGCACCACCATGTCCGACTTATGAAGTGTTGAGAATCAAATACAGGGTGTTGCCCACACCACGCAAGCACTCTACCACCAGACATGAGCTGTGTCTGAGTAGGATGGAAAATTTCAGAGCCATTCTGTGTAGACAAGCAAGCATATTTATAAATATGTCCTGTTCATTTATGTATTATTTATTTATTATTTATTTATTGGTCTTTTCGAGACAGGGTCTCCCTGTAGCCCCAGCTGTCCTAGAACTCGCTCTGTAGACCAGGCTGTCCTGTTCTTTTAAATGGATGGAATTGCTTAGTGCTTGACACTGAGTTCTCTATCTGTTAATTCTTCCTAAGGCCTGTGTGTGTGCGTGTATCTGAATGTAGTCTGCCAGGCAGAGCCGCCATCATTTTACTTAGCCAATTTTCTTGGACAGCCACTTATATTTTTTTTTTCTAGTTAGTTACTGTTAAAACCCGTGGCATGGGATACTCTTGGCCATATTTCTTTCTGTGTTTGCAAAAGTTTATTTCTAGAACCAGAATTATTGAAATGCCAAGTAAGCACATTATAGAAATAAATAATGGACGCTGGGTGTGGTGGCGCACGCCTTTAATCCTAGCACTCAGGAGGCAGAGGCAGGCGGATCTTTGTGAGTTCAAGGCCAGCCTGGTCTACAGAGTGAGTTCCAGGACAGCTGGGGCTACAGGAAGACCTTGTCTCGAAAAGACCAAAAAAAAAAAAAAAAAAAAAGAAAGAAATAATGGACAAATCACCCTTTGAAAATGAAGCACCAATTTACACTTCCAAGCACATATGACAATGCCTGTTTCCCAGGCCCACCGCACACCCAGTACTTCTCAGAGCTGTTATCTGCTAGGCATTTTTAATGTGGTGTGTTGTTCGGGGTTTGTGGCTTTGTTTGGTTTTGTTTCCTTTTTAAATTTTTTTTTAGATTTTTTAGACAGGGTCTCCCTTTAGCCCCAACTGTCCTGGAACTTGCTATGTAGACCAGGCTGGCCTTAATCTCAGAGAGATTTGCCTGGCTCTGCTTCCCAAGTGCTGGGATATTAAAGGCATGGGACACCATGCCCAGCTATTTATTTTATTTTTAATTATGTGTATGTGTGTATGTGCTTATGTGTATGTGTGTATGTGAATGCAGGTGCCCACAGAGCCCAGAAGAGGGCATCAAATCCCCTGGAGTTGGAGTTACAGATGGTTGTAAAAGGCCAGACATGGATGCTGGGAACTGAACTCAGGTCCTCTGGAAGAGCAGTAAGGTTCTTTTAGCCACAGAGTATGTCTCTGGCCCCGTTTGTTTTGGGGGACAGGGTCTTACTATGTAGCCTCATTGTGGTGATCCTCCTGGCTTATTCTTTGCAGTGTTGGGGTGACAGGTACATCTACCTGCCTGGCATTCTGCTAGAAATTTTAAAGTACATTTCCTGAAATCTTGATTCTTGTTTTAATGGTGTGTGTGTGTGTGTGTGTGTGTGTGTGTGTGTGTGTTTCAATTGATCAGCTCATCTCTTTTCTTAATGGTTTATAAATACTTTTTTTTTCGGTCTTTTTGAGACAGGGTCTCCCTGTAGCCCCAGCTGTCCTGGAACTCACTATGTAGACCAGGCTGGCCTTGAACTCACAGAGATCCGCCTGATTCTGCCTCCTAAGTGCTGGGATTAAAGGAGTGTACCACCATGCCCAGCTGGTTTATAAGTACTTTTATAATTAAGGAATTTAGCTAACTTTTCCACATGCATCTGTGCATTTACATGTGTCACCTTCTGCTATCGTTTCAGTGTTTGCAGTTGTTATACTTAATCGGTCCTCAGGCTTCAAGACTTCATGCTGTAGTAGGTTGGTGCCTACCAAGAGTGCCATCCCCACACAGGGTACATACAGTCTGCTGTACAGGAATGGGGCAGTGACAAGGCTCTGAGGTATGCGAGTAATCTGATAGTTTATTATTATTTTTTAATCTTATTTCTAAGTTATTTTAATTTATTTTATGTGTATGAGTGTTATGCCTGCATGTATGTAAGTGCACCCACATCATGCGGTGCCCACGGAGGACAGAAGAGGGCATCGAATCCCCTGGAATTGGAGTTACAGATGGTTGTTAGCCACCATGTGGGTGCTGGGATTCAAACCCAGGTCTTCTACAAGAACAGCCAGTGTTCTTAATTGCTGAACTGCCTCTTCAGCCCCAATTTGCTATTTTAGTAAGTATGCTAGTGTCTGGGAAGGGCGCAGAACCCACAGCTTGATGTGTTAATGCCAGGACAGTGATTTCTATGTCAAGTCACAGGAGTGTTTCCTGAGAACGAATTCCAACCTCTGTGTTTCAAAACAAGAGAGAAAAACCTATTTCCTGTCCTGGGAAGAGCACATGACCTTGGGTCAGCCCCAAGCAAAAGGAGCGTAGCTGCTGATCCGCTCACCTGAGAGTTGACAGGTTCGGACTGCGTTTTCCACCAGCTTCCGGAACACCTGGAGGACCTTGGCAGGCACGATGTCACCCTCGATGTTTACATCTGCCTCATGCCATTGCCACAGGGTCTTCATGAACTGCTCTGCCTCCAGCCACTGCTGCAGACCCTCGGGGTCCCGCAAGGGACAGGAGAGCTTGGCGCCCTGCAGGGTGTAGTAGCGCCAGCGCTGGGCCCGGGCCTCCCTGTATCCAGCCAGGCCTTTCAGTGGGACTGTGATGAGGAACTGGCTGGGGGCCAAAACCTGAAGTCAAGAAAAGAGAGAAACAGCTGAGTTCATAGAGTCGGAGAGCTGACAGGAGGCTGCTGACCTGTCCAGCCAGCCAGCTCAGGTGACTGACCACTCAGCCCTCGGCAATGTGCTGAGGTCCACATTTAGGTGTCCTGGCGTTGCTACGGAATTGCATTTTTGTTTTGCCGTCAACTCATCGTTAGGCTGTGGCAGGCAGATGGACTGAATTTGGGGTTTCTCGAAGCCACACGTTAAGACTGAAGAAACTCTGGAGGAGCTGGGCTGAGAAGCCAGGGAAGGAAGGGAACCAGCACCCACTGAGTTCTGTGCTCACGGTTCCAGTCTCCTGCTGCGCAGTTAGGTCTCCTCAGCCAAGACAACAGCTGGCTTTGATGTCCAGTGAGGAGAGACCTAAGGCTCAAAGGGGCTCACAGACCTCCCCAGGGGGAGGGCAAGAATTTGCCTTCCCCTCTTTTGGTAGTTTGTCTGATGATTACTTTCCTGCCCTGGACTAGCTCTCAATCAAGAATGGCTGTAAGTTCTGGTGTGATTAAGGGTGGGAGGGGATGAGAGAGAAGGTGGCAGAACTTCATGAAGTTCCACCCTTTCTTTTGGCCTGTACGGATGACCCAGGGTCAGTATGAATGACTAACCCTCACAAAATCAAAGGTGAGATGAAGGCCTGTTTGTCTGGACAATGTGAGCCATTGAGCTGATTCTGTGTTTAATGGAAAAAAAGGATCAGAATCCACCCACTGCCATTCTCCAGGAACCAGTTCCCCAGTGGCCAGGGAGAAAGCAGGAAGGCCATGCTGCCAAGGACACGGCAAGAGGTCAAGGGTGGAGGCGCCAGGGGCCAGTGAACTCTGGCTGTTGGCCGTTGGGGCAGCTCACGCCTTTGTTCAGCTATCTCCTCTTCACAGAAAATTCCAACGGCGCACCCTCACCCCTGGCCTGGACGGTGATAATTCCAAAGGGAGCATTAACATCAGCTCTAGTGGAACTGCCCTTGCTCTGAGAGCAGCATCTGGCGGTCTAGATGATGGATCCACACACCTCTGGGGCAGAACTTGCACACAAGCATGAGAACCATCCATATAAAAAGCCAAGGGTGACCCGCTGTGTCTGTGATGATCCCAGTGTTGGGGAACCAGAGGGCCTGTGGGGCTTGCTGATTCAGTGAGAGACTTTGTCTCAAAAAATAAGGTGGAGAGCCATTGAGAAGGACAAGACCTCTGACCTCCATACGCATGTTCACACACACCACACAAACAGGTCCACCCACACTCACAGTACAACTATTGCATTACTAATCACATAAATGGTGTTCAATAAATACTTGTTGAATTTAGTCCAAGATAAAACTAAAAATCAAAGCCATTTTATATGTGACTCTTTTATTCCTTTTGTTTCTTTATATTTTATTTTTATTTTTCATGTGTATGAGTGTATTGCCTGTATGTATGTGAGTGCACCGATGTCATGCAATGCCTGTGGAGGTCAAAAGAAGGTGTCAGATCCACTAGAACTGGAGTTATGGACAGTTGTTGGCCACCATGTGGTTGCTGGAAATCAAACCCAGGTCCTGTGCAAGAGCAGCCAGTGCTCTTAACCACTGAGCCATCTCCCCAGCCCTGTTTTATATCTTTCAAAGACAAGGGTCTCCTGTATCTCAGGCTGTCCTTGAACTTGCTATGTAGCCTTGTAGCCAAGGATGACCATGAACTTCTGATCTCCTGCCTTCACCTCTCCAATGCTGGTATTAAAGGTGTGTGCCAACACAACCGTTTATGCAGCACTGGGGGTCAGACTCTGGGCTTTACAAGTGCTAAGCAAGTGCCTTACCAACAAAGCTACGCTCCCAGCTCTATATTAAAGTTTAATACACAGGATACAATGCTAACATAAGACATATTTGAACTACCAGTTCTAAATGGGACGATAGAAAGAAGCTTCTTTGCTCCAGGTCTGCGGAGAGCGATATAGTGTCTTTAGGCCTTGGGCTGTTTGTCCACTTGAGACTGGCTTGAGTAGGAAGAAGTGAGCAAGTGTTCAGAATTCCAGGATCCAACTTAGTTTTTCATCCTGGGATGAATTTCAGAAATCTGACTCTGTCTCAAAAGCCTACCACCCTAAGAGCCTTGTGAGTGGACCCTGTGCCCACCGATCTGGGATGAACAAACCTGCTATTATTCTTTGTGCTTGTGCTAATTCCTTGGGTCCTCCATTCATTCATTCACCACAGGCTGAGTGTCTACCATGCTGGGAATGAAATGATCAATAACCATCGTCCTTGAAATCAAGGAACTTATAGACTGGTGTAAGAAACAGGCCATGAATACCGAGACTTGTAATGTAAGGTGAAAAGAGGTCGTGTTGTATGCAGAAGAAGAAAAATGGAAACCCAGAATGGTGGGGGGTTCAGAAGGTCGCAGCTGACCTTTAGTCTTTTCTCATGGTTCTCCTGGTCTGTGTGGGATCCCTGCTGGCAGAACAGCTCTGCCCATTCACCATTACTGTTGGTCGCATGCATTGACCCTGGTGGTTAAACTCAGTGGGACCCTGGGCTGCCACTCCTGCAGTTCTCTAGGTCTGCCTTCTCCACCTTCCTCCTCCCCCACCTATACCCTAAAGACCATCACCTTCAACTATTTTCCCATCAGTTCCCTCACCTCTCTCTGCCTAGGCCCCTTGTCTATTCAGTTGGTGCTTTAAAAATGCACCTGTCCTTAATTAAGCTTTGACCATTAGGCAGAATATGCTTCAAGAGCAGAACCTTTGGAGTGTGTTCTGGCTTTAGGACTGTGCTGTTCAGTCTTTGTCAGTCTGACACAAACCTGGACACTTGGGAAGAAGGAACCTCAACTGAGGAATTTTCTCTATCAGATTGGCCTACAGGCATGTCTATGGGGGTGTTTTCCTGATTGCTAATTGATGTAGAAAGTCCCAGCACACTATAGGCAGTGCCATCTCTAGGCAGGAGGTGAAGGGAAAGCTCAGCTATTAAGAAAAGTAACTGAGGGGGCTGGAGAAACGGCTCAGCAATTAAGAGCAGTGGCTACTCTTGCAGAGGATCTGGTTTCAATTCCCAACATCCACATGGCAGCTCAAAACCACCTGTAACTCCAGTTCCAGGGGGTATGACACCCTCTTCTGACTTCTGTGGACATTTCACAACACAGATGCACATATATGCATGCAGGCAAAATGCTCCTACACATAAAATAAAAATAAGAAATAAAATATATTTTTTAAAAGAAAGGTAACTGTCCAAGCCCGGTGAGCAGCATTCCTCCACGGTCTCTGCTTCAGTTCCAGCCTCCAGGTTCCTGACTTGAGCTCCTGCCTTGGCTTCCTCAATGGTAGACCATAACCTATGAGGTGAATTAAACCCTTTCCTTCCTACGTTGCTTTTAGTCATGGTTTTTATCGTAGCAAAAAGCCAATTATGACAAGGGCCAACTAGGACAAATTAAGCCCCTTGACTTCTCCAACCCTGGTCTCTGCTGTCTAGGATAGCACGGGGAGTGTAAATGGTGACTGGAAGTTGCTTTTGGAAACCCAAGGGAGCACCATGCTCTCTGTAAGTGGAGTCCCTTCCATCCAAGGGCACAGGTGCTGTTTGGGGCTCTTAGAGTCAGTGAGACCTGCTTACCTTAAAGCTCCTATTGTATGTGTCAGAAGCAGGCACAGCTTGGAATCGGGGGTCCTGGTGGCTGATGTCCGTTGTCAGACAGTAGATGACCTTTTGCACCTCTTCTACTGTCTGGGAGACCTGCTGATGCCTCGCGTCCACCTGTGTGAGAGGATCAGTGGTTATTGGCTTTGTGGGACCCAATGTACTAGCACAGGTGACAAGGCACAGTGGAAGTAACTAGAATTCAGGGCAAAGGTCTTGTTTCCCAGGACTCTGGGGGAGTTGAGCTGAGCTCTAATGGTGACTGAAATGACACCTGTTTTCTTCTGAGACAGGCGCAGTTGTTCAGTGTTCTCCCAGGACCTACTATTAATTAAGCAGGTGCCAGCACAGACACTGGGGACACAACAGTGACCCAGACAGCAAGGGCCAGCATGGTGTGTGGGAGGAAGAGCCAAGAAGATCAGGAGCTCAAGGCCACCTGCGGCTCCATAGTGGGTTCAAGGCTAGCCTGGGCTAGATGAGACCCTGTCTCAAAACAATAACAGGAAATAGACCGATGTACTGTCTCTGTGCTTGAAAACACAGGGCGTGTGTAATGCAACATCGGATTTGAAAAACGCCATCAGAAATGTTGCATTCAGATGAAGACCAGTGGACAATGTCACTGCTATTTCAGATAGGGAGGCCACGGATGGTAACATTTGAGTGAGTCATGGAGTCAGCTCAAGAAAGCAGATTCCAAGACTCCCCTGTGTCGGGAGGTCCTTGATGGCTGCCAAGAAGGCTGCTAAGGAGTGAGCCTCGGAAAGGAAAAGGAAATGGCAGGAGACGCATTGGGAAAGGAGACTGATTGTGCGCACTGTGATGAGGCCAGAACCCTGCAATAATGGCGCTCTCCAGGCCCGAGAGCATCGGTTTACTGTGTGTCAACACTGGCGGACTGAACTGCACCGCCGCCATCAGCTGGAGGAGGCCCCTCTGCCCTTACCTCTTTCCCCTGGCTTCTTGGCCTTGGGAAAAGGCGTGCGCTCACTGTTCCTTCTGCGTGCTTACGCGGCACCAAAGACTAGAAATTCCCACAGAATAGTGAATACCAAGAAGATAGCCAAGGCTGGAGGACACTGGCACTTGTGGGAAACACGAAGGAGCTCTGAGTGACATCGAGACAAAAGGAGAGATGGAAGACCCTGCAGATGACTTCTAAAGTAGAGGTTCAGGAGGTAGCAGCAAGCTGCTTCAGCCAGAGACCGACTTCCAGCAATATTTGGTACATTCACATGTGTAACATCAGTGAATCTTCATCTTCCATTTGGGCTTGGTATAATAGGTATTTCTACATATTCTAGAAGTTTTGAGATACCTAAAACTAATCAAAGTAGCCAAAAAGAAAGAAGTCCAAGTCAAAAACATTTCTGTCCTAAGTCATCCACCAGTCCAGTCATCTGAGATACACTACCTCCCGCAAACCAACAAACCATCCCATATATACACAGAGCACAAATGTGAGCACATACCTATTGTACAGAGTTGTACAGAACATACAGAGTCAGTCCTTTGATAAATATTTATTTAGCATCTCTCGGATACTGGGTTGTTAAATGCTGGGTCACAGCAACAGACAAGACAGAGCTATACACTTAGAGCAGTGGGGAAATTAGACAAAAGCAAAGAATACAAGCACGGGGTGTATCATGGGGGGAAGTATGGAGTACGGTGGGGTACAGCTGAGACAAGGACCCTAGTCTGCAGGCTGAGACCTGTTTTACATGTACAATTCCCCCATACAAAGTACTGTCATGGAAAATAACCTGGTGCCTAGAATTGCACTGGGTAGCTGGAGACAGAAGATGAGCTCCTTAGCTCTCCAGACCTTGGAGTCCCACTGCAAACATATCATGTACATGAAATGGTCTTCGCAAAGTCCCCGTGTCTTGCTTGACCCTGAATACGGCAGTCATGCCTGTACCAGGTTTTGACACCTTCTTACCACCAGCAGCCACTCCCCCACTTCCATTCTTATAATGCCCTCTCTACTATGTTCACCACGGGCGAAGGGGCCAGAGGTGCCCTCCTTGAATGCTATGCCCTCTGGAGGCTCTGCCTCTTCTAGACCGTGCAAGTGGAAGAGAGCTGACCCCAGAGAGGAAGGTCATCGTGATGCCAAAAATAAAGGACCATGATTTTAGAAACTTGTGATTGAAGGTCCTTGGTAGGACAGGACTCCTTCTATGTGCTGTGATTCAACTCTATCCAACCAGTTTTTTGTTTTTTAATTTTTATTTATTTATTTATTTTTATGTGTATGAATGTATTGTCTGCATGCAGGTCTGCGCACCCGTGTCGTGCGATGCCGCGGAGGTCAGAAGACGGTCTCGGATTCCCCTGGAACTGGAGTTCTCCTGGAACCGGAGTCACAGACGGTTCTCAGCCGCCATGTGGGTGCTGGGGATCGAACCCGGGTCCTCTGCAAGAGCGGTCGTCGCTCTTAACCGCTAGGCCATCCCTCCAGCCCCTATCCAACCAGTTTTTACCGAACATCCACTTCTTGTGGAGCTGTGGGCTACCTGTCAAGAGATTTACAGATGGACTGACAAAGCAAGAGGGATTAAAATGGTCACAGTCTGGTGCTGAGGAAAGGCACTCATAGGATGCTGTGGGTATGGCTGAGTGTCCTTACTGGAAGCAGAAGGTAAGATTAGAAAGAGTTCAGCTAGGGAGCTAGGGATGTAGCTCAGTTGGTAGAGTGTCTGATTAACATGATGAAGCTCTAAGTTCTGTCCCCAAGCCCAGCAATCTGGAGGTGGAAGCAAGGAAGATCAGTTTAAGTTCATCCTTGGCTACCCAGTTAGTGAGTTCTGGGATACATGAGGCCCTGTCTCAATGAGAGAGAGAGAGAGAGAGAGAGAGAGAGAGAGAGAGAGAGAGAGAAAGAAAAGGTCATGAAAGTTATTTCCAAAAGAGAAAATGGCTTGTATATATAAGCAGGAGAATCCTGAGGGGGGGGCTGTTGGTTGGGGAGAGTCTTCCAAATAAAGGACAAATGTCACCAGTGCCCCACAAATGTCTTTAGAGTTTCTCAATCTGAACAGGATGAGGACAAGCTCATGAGGACCAAACTTCTCAACCTCTCAAGACCATGGAAGCAAAGAAATCAAAATAAAACAGCAGAGGCAGTAATGGGTTCTTTAAAAACAACACAGACTGGGGCATGTTTAAACACTAAGGAAAGCATTAATGGAGGAGGAGGAGGAGGATGCAGAGCGCAAAGCCACTGAGGAGGGATTTCCCAGGAGGAAGAAGCCATGCAAATCCAGAGACATTCACTAACCATGCTTCCTCATAAAGAAAAGGGTGAGGGGGAAAGGAAGGGAGGGTGGGAACTGGAGAGATTTCCTGCCTGGAGTCAATCTGCTTCACAGGAGAAGAGACCAGGCAGTGTGCATCCAGGAAGCTGGAAAGCTTCATTCTCAGGGCACCTGCAGTCTCTCGTCCAAGGCTCTCACCTCCTGGTTCCAATATGTTTTGATTCGCAGAGGTGAAAGAATAAGGGACTGCTGTTTGGAAGCTGAGGCCAGGGAACTCCAGACCACCATAGAGCAGCTTCCTAAAGGATGAGGAACAACTCAGGCACATGTATAAAGATGGCCAGGCTGGTAGGGAGGCTCGGCCACGATGGGGGCCCCATGAAGTTAGGGGAATGAGCCAGCTCAGTTGTGAGATAGTCCACAGTACCTCTCAGCCCTCCAGGTCCAGCTGAGGTGCTGAATTTAGGGTATGCTGTGCAGGAGCTGGGGGAATGGCGGCAAGGGGGGGGGCGGAGTCTCAGTAATGAGCTGCATTTTTCAGCCTGAGAGAGAGTGGAGAAACCCAGGCTGATAGATCACAGAGCCCTGAACGAGTTCAGAGACTAGATTGCTGCTAATCGGGTATTGTGGGGAAAAGTGACGCAAGATCATTATGAGTAATACACGATAAAAGTAATGCAAGGTGTTCTGGCTAGGGAGAACAGTACCATCAGGTGGCTGGAAGATAGAATTAGTGAACAGTTAACTTCTCAGAAAGCATGGAAGACCAAGGCTAACTCCCAGACTCCCCAAATCCTCTAAGTTCACTGGTATTGACTCCACAGAATTTGAATGTAAATAACTCAACAAGCTCTCTCTCTCTCTTTCATTGAGAGAGAGTAGAGAGACATACACATTTATACATATGAATTAACAAACTAAGGAAAGATTCATTACTGTTTGTCAGTACCAAATCATTTTAAGATAAAACTGAGACAGAGAGAAGCGGGAAGAAAGGGGAGGAGGAGGAAGAGGAGGAGGAAGAGGAGGAGGAGGAGGAGGAGGAGGAGGAGGAGGAGGAGGAAGAGGAGAGCACTTCTACACTGTGACACTCTTCTGGAGCTGTGACTTCATTGATGGTGGACTTTGACTGGACAGAACAGGAGCGTGCACATTCTGGATGGCACCTGCAGTCTCTCATTATCCCAGGCTCTTACCTCATGGTTCCCATGTGTTTCGATTCGCAAAGGTGAAAGTCAGAATAAGGGACTGCTATCTGGAAGCTGAGACCACAAACTTCCAGCACTTCCAGTGCACTTTGGATTTAGGATCTCAGAACTAGAAGAGACTTCAGAAACCATCTTACCTGGTGTCACTGAACAGATCCCCAGCACAACAGGTGGCTCTCTTAATGTCACACCCACAATTAGAAATAGAATTAGACCAAATGCCCCCCATTCCTTCTGCTGGCACTCTCTACCACGCCCCCAAGGACAGAGGACTGGGCGTAATACCTGATAGTTAGCCTCTTCCTGAACCTAGAAAAGGCCCTCAATTTGGGGTCGGGGCTCATGAAATAACAGAGTCCAAAGCTGCCACTTAGCTGGGTGTGACCAACTGTTCTTGCATCCCACAAGCACACCAGGGTAACCCAGCAGGGGCCAGACAGTGATGCAGTCTTAGACCAGAGCCTCAGACAAGTCTATCCCTGCCGTGTGTGAGCCTCAGAGGCAGTTAGCAGTTCTCACTAGATGGTGCTCAGCCCCACTCCTCCCAGATCTCTATCCACACATGTGGTGACAGGCTCTCACCGCTATGGGATCACTGAGCAATCTGTAGCCCTAACATGCTTTGTGCTGGAGGTCCCAGGCTCAGTCCCAGGCTCAGTCCCAGGCTGTAAACCAAGCTCTACCCTGCTCCTCCCTCCCTTCAACTAGTGTCCTTCATGGATCCCAACTGAACACAGAGAGATGGAGCAAGAGGGTTCCATCTGGAAAAGCAAAAAGTGAGGCCCTGAGGCAGATGACAGAGGGTGATGTGGGCAAAAGAGTGCAGGCCCCTCTGAGCCCAGTCCCAGAATCCTTTTATTGCCTCTCAGACATCAGGAAGCCACCCAGACAATAGCTGTGGCCTTGACAAAGTCTTATCGTCAGATTTATTTTAGGGAAAGAAAAGCTTGATAATAAATCTAAGGAGGAGCTAGACTAATTGAAGAAAGTTGAGTCAAAGCCTAATTCAATGCCTGCCCAGATCTCACTCCACTGGGCTGACTGAGTGACCAACAAAGGCTCATTCTTCATTTGTCAAAGGCAGTGTTTGTAGGTGTCACAGAGCTAAGCCAAACGGAGCCATATTAAACTGAGCAGGCACATGAGGCTGTATGCTCTGAGGTCATCTGGGCACCACAGCTTTGCCAGGGCCTTCCTCTCTTGAGGTGTGTCTACGTGCCTGCACACACATCCAGAGCCCATCCGAGGCTCCATTCCCTCCCTCCTTCCCAACCATAGCCTCTGGTCTGTTGCTGTCTTACAAGTCATTTGCTACTATTAATAGTTCAAGTTTGTGAATAATTCACTGTTTCAAATATAAATTATTGAGAATTCAAGAGTGTTCCCCATAATACCACCACAATGACTCACTGCGGTTACGACACCTAAGTGCAGTGAGGGGCCCTGTGCAGCCTGCTGGAAAAGTTCTTCAGGGTTTGGCCACACCCAGCACAGGAAAAGGGCATGAGGGAAAAATGCCTGAGAACTTCCTTCCAGACAACAGGAGATTCCGCCTTTAATCCTGGAATTGCCTTAAACTCAGTAACTGTTTAAAACAGTAGAAATAGGCATATTCTCTGCCTCCAGGGGCTGCTGCTTTGAAGGGACGGAGATTTAAATTCAGTGTAAGACACAGAGGAGATGGTGGGCCTTCCTCCATCACATCCCTATCTGCTCAGATTAGTTCTGTGAATGGAATGCTTGGACCATCCGGTACCTGCAGCTCCCAGATGCAGCAGCAGCAGCAGCATTGTGGAGCTGAGGTTGCTTGGTCCTTTATAAGAGCAGGTGCACCTCAGCCTCCCTTGCCGTAGATACTATAATGGTTCCCATTTTACAGATGGGGAAATTGAGGCTCAAGAAGTAGCTTACACCAAAGTTAGTAAGTTATGGACTGAAGGCCACATGTTCAACGTCTTCCTGTTCTGCTTCCCCCAAAGAAAGGGTAGCCGAGAACAAACCCCTCCTCAAATGGGGAGGAAGGTAGAAACGGGGCTTCCTCCACCTGTAAGGCCTTCCTTTGTTTATTGAAACCTCACCATCCTCCAAGCCTTCATCTCCATTCCTCTTTCTGAGGACTGCTTCCCTCAGTAGTGCTAACACCCTTCCTTTTTCCAGGCTCTCCGGGATCTCCACACAGCCTGGCTGACCTCACACAGAACTTCCTATTGAAACCTCACCATCCTCCAAGCCTTCATCTCCATTCTTCTTTCCCAGGACCGCTTCTCTCAGTAGTGCTAACACCCTTCCTTTTTCCAGGCTCTCCGGGATCTCCACGCAGCCTGGCTGACCTCACACAGAACTTCCTCCCTCGTCTTTGGGATTAATGTGCAGGTGCGGCCTGGCATCCCTCAGACGTTCTCTCCCACTTAGCAGCCCACACCTCAGGTCTTGAGTTCCCCCAAACCACAGCACAGGGTATGACATAAAGTGGGGGTTCAGTGTGCATCTGTGCTGGAGGAAATTTGGCATCTGGACTGCGCTGGAATCTCACCATCTTTACCAACTACCTTAAATAACTTTAAGCCAGTTGTTTCATCCCTGTGAACCCCTTTCTTCCTCTGTAGAAATGAAGGCAATGTGTACATCTCATGGTTGGTTGATGGCTACAGTAAATGAAATGTTCTGTGTATCTCAACCTGTCAGCACCTGCTGTGGTAGTCTTTCCTTCTCGCCAATGAACTCTGAAGATATTTCTGACCACCCATGTGCAAGATGCTCTGTGAATATGGCAAGAAAGGAAGCGATCTTAGAGATTCTTCCTCCCTCCAGAAACTTGGAAAGAATAAAACAATACAAGATTTGGCCAGGCGTGGTGGCACACACCTTTAATCCCAGTACTCGGGAGACAGAGGCAGGAGGATCTCTATGAGTTCAAGGCTAGCCTGGTCTACATAGCAAGTTCTAGGCCAGCTGAGACTACAGGGAGACCCTGTCTCGAAAAGACAAAACAAAACAAAACAAAACAAAATAAAACAAAACAAAAAAATACAAGGTCTAAGTCACCAGCCAGAGAGGTCCTAGGAAAACTGTCAGGAGTCAATGTACAACAGATTGTGCAATAAGCACTGTTGATTGTAATTATAGGAGTTCCCAAGAAGGCAAAAGCATTTGGTGTTGGGGTGCCAGGGAATCTTGAGTCCGTACTCTGAGCTGAGTGAGAAGGGTAAACAGGAGTCACAAGGGTGGAGAGGAGGAGCTGGGACCAAGATCTGCTTAAGCCAACAGCTCTCATGGGGCAGAAGTGGAGACTCCCAAAACAGGAGAGAGAGAGGGGCGCAGAAGGCAGTGTCCGGCCCAGGCCTACTGAGAACTGGCCAGCTCACGTTCTAACACTGATTTTAGTGCATTTTTTCTCCAGGCCAGAAACTGGAACCTATGGTTGGCAGATGTTCTGGTTCTTCCTACCCGAGACAGACATCCGCATTTCTATGCAGAAGTCTCCAAGTTCTAGAATGCCTGTAAAAGAAAATGTTTAAAAATGCCCTACAGACCCACAGCCTGGTTTCTACATGTTAAGGATTTCACATGTTTGTTAAGGATTCTAGTTTGTGGAATGCCAAGAGGCAGAGAGGGTAGAAGGATGGAGCAGGTGAAGCCACTTGAATACCAAGCTAAGAAATTTGGGGAAATTTCCTACAGAAAACCCAGGGCCCTAGGAAGGTGCCCACCAGCCCCAGTACTGTTTGGCGCCCCTCGAAGGAATAATGGCAAATCACTTTGTTTACCAATTTTTATCCACATGGGTTTTCCTCCTGCTCCCTTGGTGGTCATGTGATAGTGACCTTTGCTCTGTTTACCTATAAAGGCTGAAAAGTCGGAAACTAGTCCCTGACTCTCAGCATAAACCGCTTGGCTTAAACATTAACAACATGTCTTAGTAGCTTCATATGTAAACAGAACAGCTTAAATTAAAACATGTTTTAGGTCCCTTAAAATTCCAGCATTGTAAGCAGATTGTATATAAAACTAAGTTAATATATACTAAAAAATTAATTTTTTTGAGACAAGCTGTCACTATGTAGGCCTGGAATTCACTATGTAGACTAGGCTGGCCTTGAACTCACAGAGAGATTTAACTGCCTTTGCCTTCCAAATGCTGGGATTAAGGCATAGGCTACTATGGCCAGCTTAAAATGAAATAATTTTCTTTTAAATTAGCACTTTGAAGGTTTGTTTGTTTGTGGGGGGGTGTTGTTGTTTTTGAGACAGGGTTTCCTTGTGGCCCCAGCTGGCCTGGAACTTGCCAAGTAGACCAGGCTATCCTCCATCTCACAGAGATCTACTTGCCTCCGTGCCTCCCAAGCACCAGGATTAAAAGTCTACACTAACCACACTGGGCTTGTTTCACAGTTTTAAAAAATCTTTGTCTTTGCCAACCCTCAGGAGGCAGAGACAGGCAGATCTCTGTGAGATTGAGGCCAGCCTGGTCTGCATAGTGAATTCCAGGACATCTGGGGCTGCAGGGAAATCCTGTCTCAAAAGAAAAGAAAAGAGAAGAGAAGAGAAGAGAAAAGAGAAAAGAGAAAAGAGAAAAGAGAAAAGAGAAAAGAGAAAAGAGAAAAGAGAAAAGAGAAAAGAGAAAAGAGAAAAGAGAAGAGAAGAGAAGAGAAGAGAAGAGAAGAGAAGAGAAGAGAAGAGAAGAGAAGAGAAGAGAACAGAAAGAGGAAAGAAATAAAGAAGGGAAGAAAGAATGAAAGAAAAAAAAAAAAAAAAAAAAAAAAAAAAAAAAAAAAAAAAGGAGGGGAGGGGAGGGAGGGGAGGAAGGGGAGGGAGGGGGAGGGGAGGGGAGAGGAGAGGAGAGGAGAGGAGCGAAAGAAAAGAAAAACCCAAAACAAAAAACTTAGTCTTAAGTTCATTTGCTGTTTTTCTTTTTCTGTTATAGGGCAGGGTCTTGTGCAGCCCAGGCTAGTCTCAAATTCCTGATCCTCCTGCCCCTACATTTCAAGTGCTGTGATCACATGTGTGTATCCGTGTGCCCGTGCCCGTGCCTGGCTCACCCTTTCTCAGTGACCCAATTCAGACCCTCACATCATCTTATGAAGAAGAAATCTGAGGCCCAGGGAGGGGAGCTGACCATGTAAGTGTTGGTGATGGACAGAAGCAGAGGTCTGTTCTGCATTCCGAACCCAATATGCTCCTGGCACTAGACCCTCAGAGACGAGCCTGAACTGTGGGAGCCTCCTCAGCACAGGGTGGGTGGCGGTCCTGGGCTCCTGAGAGAGTTAATCTTTAGAAGCAGAGAAATGCGTTCTGGATCCATGGGCAGTAGGTGGAGATGGAGAGGGTATGCACAGAGAGCCCCGCCCTGCTCTTACCTTATCCAGTAGGCTATCTTCTAAGCCTCCCTCAGGAAGAGATTTCATGTCTTCTCGGTCAGTCCCAAGTAGAGCGGCAACTCGGTGGTTTTTATCACGATGGAGAACGAGGCATGTGGGGAGCTTCCCCAGTAAAGATACTCTCTGGATGAAAGTTCTCTGGAACTGTGAGCGTGGACCAGCAGCTTGGCCTCTTCTCTGCTCACTTGAATTCTCCTTTCCAAACTGTGAGTATCCGTCTGCCATCTTTTAAGGAATCAGAGAATTAAAAAGGAGAGTTGACGAAAATGAATTGAAGTCCACCACCCTATTATTCCATTTAGCTTTGCTTAAAGGGCAGCTCTCCAACTTGCGTTCCCCATTCAAATTCTTAGAAATTCCACTTGGGACAGAAAGCCCTGAAGTTGGCTTATGCCCTCCTTTCTGTCCTCTTGACCTGCTACCAGATGTACCCCAGAGCTCAGTATCTTTCTATCTCCTTGACCTTATCCTGTTGATAGTAAATAGCCCTTGCCCTCCAGTCCAGAAAACCCTGCAATTGATTTACCTTCTGTACCATAAACAAATAGAAAATTGCAAACAAGCAGTCTGGTACTGACCATTATGTCCAAAAAAAGTGACTAGGCCTTAGACACTCCTGTACAGAGACAAGCTTATACATAGGCACACACACACACACACACACACACACACACACACACTCACAGAAAGAGAGGGAGAGAGGGAGGGAGGGAGGGAGGAAGGGAGGGAGGGAGGGAGGGAGGGAGAGAAGACAGGATCCTGTTGCTCACCTGCTGACCTTAGAATGTGATTTCTTCCCACTTGAAGGCTGGCACTAAAAATAAAATCAGTATAAACAGAGCCCTTGAGAGTCCAGGACACGTCTGGTTTTGTCAGTAAAATTCATGTTAGAAAACAGCTCAGTCAGTAAGCTCCCAGTCTGACTGGCTGGGACTAGTTTTAGTTCATAAAAAAAAAAAAAAATCCTAACAGCGCAGTCTTCCTACAGCAGTCTGCTATCAGATGAGCTGAAGAAATGACACCTTGGGAGCCCTCACGTCCGTCTGAGCCAGGCGAAGGCCCAGACCAGCCTCCTCAGCAGTTCCTCCAATGACAGCAGCCTCCCGGCCTTTCTACTCTGCCCCTGGCCCTGCATTTGCATATCCTCCCAGACAGTGCCAGGAGAGGGCTGCATCACAGCCACACCCCCCTCCTTCCCAGCGTTTGGCTAGCAATCCACAGCCTGCGAGGAGTCCTGAAAAGCTCCTGCCTCCTCCGCAGGGACCCTCCGGAATCCCCTTCGAAACTGTCTTGACCCCCAACTTGCTTTTCTATGTAATAGGTCCCCCCCCCTTTTTGTGTCATAGACTTTCAGATAGTTCAGAGCTTCTTCCCTTGGCTTCTAGCGACTGCCCCGGGCATTGTGCCAAGCTCCTGTGTCTGTTTTTCAGAGATGAACAAGGGTCTCTCCCTCTTAACCTGACTGTCAGAGGTCTCTCCACGTCACTTTCCACTTCACTCAAATCCCTGCTTCCCCACGTACTTCTGTTTTTGTTCTTGACTTCTGTTTTCACTGGAATTATTAATGCAGACGCCCTATCCTAGGCAGGGTCTTTCCTGATAAAGTTCCCCTAGGCTTCTGGGGTCAAAAGTCCAACCCTTCATTGATCTTTGTGCTCAGTGCCCCCTTCTCTCAGTACTATTTGAGGCTGGGCGTGGTGGCACACACCTTTAATCCTAGCACTGGGGAGGCAGAGGCAGACAGATCTCTGGGAGTTCAAGGCCAGCCTGGTCTACCCAGCGAATTCCAGGTCAGCTGGGGCTACAGGGAGACCCTGTCTCAATAAATAAATAAATAAATAAATAAATAAATAAATAAATAAATAAATACTTATATCAAAGTGTGAGCAGGAAAAGCAAAGAACTGAGCCACCCAAGAACACCGGCAAGGATGGAGCACATGGGCCCAGGGCAGCTACCCCGGTGTCATTTCAACTGGGCACACATGCCCTATGAGCATCTTCCCTGCATGACTCCATTCCTCATGGGCAAAGGTTCCACGCTACAGGGCAGTCACACAGACTCTGGCAGCTCCTATCGGACCGGCTGGTGGAGACCAACTCTCCTGGCAGCTACACAGCTCTGCTTAATTGGACAATAGGTCAGCAACACTCAGTTGAGTAATAAGAGTGTGTGCCCGAGGCACCATTCCAGGGCACCGAGAGGGACCCGGTTAATTCAGGCTCTCCTCCTTCCTCAGGAAACAAAAGTCCTCATTGCTATGACTCACACGCATGACAAGTATGACATGGAAGCCAGCTTCGGTCCCATTTAGACTGTGAGGACAGGGCCAGGGACATGGCTCAGCAAAAGGGATCTGCTGCCAAGCCTGGCCACTCGACTTTGATCCTGGGAACCCACACGGTGGAAAGGATGGATGGAAGAATGGGATGCCTCCCACATGTGTCTCTGTCTCTGTCTGTCTGTCTGCCTCTCTCTCTCTCTCTCTCTCTCTCTCTATATATATATATATATATATATATATACATATATAAAATAAACAGCTATTGTGAGGACCAAGGATTTATATTTTAAGTCAGTTTGATGAAATAGTCAAATTGTTTGTTGCTAGGGGCAGGGCATATACACATGTACACGTGGAGGTCAGAGGACAAGCATGGTTGTCAGTCCTTAGGCACCTTGCACCCTTGAGACAGACTCTTCCTTTGTCTTGGCACTTAGCCCTCTAGGCCGGAGCTGGCCCACAGGCTTCCTGAATCTGTCTCCATCTCCCATCTCCCCATCACTGGATCGCAGACATATGCCACTGTACCCGGTTTTCTGCATGTGTTCTAGGGATTCCAACTCGGGTCCTCAAGCTCTCAAGGCAAGCACTTTACTGACTGACCATCTCTCCAATCCAAGATATTCCCAGTCTTACATTGGACCTGACATTCGACTTGAGGAGTCTCGGGACATTCCTGCGTATCTAGCTACCAGAAGCTAGATGATTCTGTTGATTTATTTAGTGATTGGAATTTTCATGTCAAGAAAAAGAAAGACTGCCTTGATAGAAATTGATCTTAAATGTGTAAATTTGTTAAAGTATGTCAGGGTTGTAAACTTGGTCTTTACTCCTTCAAAGATTAATCTAGGATAGACTCAAATTCAGCATCTCAGAAGACAAGACAAAGACAAAAAACTGCCATATCAAACAATCTGAAACAGACCAGGACCACCTGTCCACTGAAGCCTCGGTATCTGACACTAGGGTGGCCCTCCATAATGTCGCTGAATATTTATTTGATTTAATTAAAAATTAGTGACATTGTAATACAAAAATAGTATAGAAAAAAATGATACTTGGGCAGGAATGGTGCCTCACATCTATAATCCTAGCATTCAGGAGGCTGAGGTAGGAGGATTGCTTTGAGTTCGAGGCCACCTTGGTTTACATGTGAAACCCTGTCTCAAAAATCCAAAATAGCTGGGCATGGTAGTGTACACCTTAAATCCCAGTACTTGGGAGCCAAAGGCTGGCAAATCTGGGCATGGTAGTGTACACCTTAAATCCCAGTACTTGGGAGCCAAAGGCTGGCAAATTCTATGTTGACCAGCCTGGTCAACATAGAAAGTTTCAGGCCAGCCAGGGGTACATAGTGAGACCCTGTTTAAAAACAAAGAGGCTAGAGAGGTGGTTCAGTGGTTAAGAGCACTGGCTGCTCTTGCAGAGGACAGGGTTTGGTTCCCAGCATTCACATGGCAGCTGACAGCAGTTTGTAATTCTAGTTCCAATGGCTCTGATGCCTTCAGGCAGATCTCTATGAGTTCAAGGCCAGCCTGGTCTACATAGCGAGCTCCAGGCCAGCTGGGACTAAGGTAGACCTTGTCTCAAAAACAAACAAACGAAAACCCACAAAGCAAAATAAATGATCCCAGTTTGGGCGGAGGAACAGGAGAATCTGTGTTTCCACCTACCCATGTGTCCATCTATCTATAATAACTATTTTAAGGCATATAAAATCACTTTATAAAGTATAAGTTAAATTACATACATGCACCTGTCATCCCTTCAGTTACCGTCTTCTCTCATGAAAGGCCTGAGATAAAGGACTTTAAGCACAGTATAGGGTCTTGGTAAAAAGTTATCTTCATAATCTACTTGATTCACAGAAGATAAAGACTCTGTGGAAAGTGTGTGGCTCACTCTTCCCTCTTGTGGAGGAGAAAGACCTTGCAATGGGTCATTCATCACAGTGCCATGGAAAGGCTGTCTCCTTTCCTCTCACACTGAAGTAACTTAAACTTGATCTTTTGTCTAGTTTCAGGCACGGGGTCCCATTGCTTACATGGGCAAGGTAGAATGTAAACTAAATCGGGGCAGGTAGAAATGGAAAGAGGTTGGACTTGGGGTGATTTCAGGAGCAAATACCCAGGACTAGAGGGATGGCTCAGGTGGTACAGTGTTTGTACAAGCACGAGGACCTGAGTTCCATCCCCCACAACCCATGTAAAAAGCTGGGGGTAGCAGTACATGCTTGTGATCCCAGCATTGGGGAGGTAGAGACAGGAGGATCCCTGGGGCTTGCTGGCCGGCTAGTCTACCGTACTCAGCAAGATCCTGGTCAGTGAGAGACCCTGTGTACCATTCCTAAGGAACTACACCAGAGGTTGACCTCTGGCTTCCACTCCACACATGCTCAAATACACACATGGGCACACACCTACATGAACATATGTATCATCCATCCACAAATCCACACACCAAAACCTGAAAAAAAACAAAAAGGCTGACTTCCACTCAGAAAAAGCAAACCCCCAGGATAAGGTGTATGTATGCCTGAAGGAAACTGCCCTTCACAGCCTAATGCTGTCAGGAATGCTGACAAACAGCCCACTAAGGAGAACACACCACTCAGATCCTGAAAGCCAAGAACCCGTGTGTCTTTGTGAAATCAAGGCAGCATCAAGCCATTTTAAGAGCATTATACCATTTCCTAGCTGCACTGATTATCCCCAGGCTGTGAGTTCCAGCTTCTCAATGAGCAGAGATGATCTGGCCTCAAAGCGGAAAGTATTAGAAATGGTCGGGTGTGGGCTGGGGCAGGGACAGTGCCTAGGACTCCTGTGCGTCCATCCCAGTATGCGGTCACCAGCATGCTTCTTTAGATCTTCCTCGTTCAGTGGACCAGGGCCAAAAGGCAACCCAAAGACTTAATTTTAACAGAGAACGGTTGTCAATTTGACCAAGCTCTTGTTTTGGTTTGGATGACACTCTATTTTCAAATCAAATAATAAAAGGTGTTTCCATTTTCCTATCTCTCTGCCTGGTTCAAATAAAGAACACTGTATTATATCTGAAAATTTTCCAGACTCCAGGGTGCTGCTCCCAGCCCTCCGAGGCTGGCGTCTCTTTAAGTGCCCATCACCAGTCTGTGAGTGTGAGAAAGGCTTTCAGGAAGTGAACATCTCCTTCTAGTCATTTTTTTCTTCCATGCCATGAAGCTAACTGGAAACTGTTGAACTGTTCACCTCAGTTTCTGGGACGAATGTCTGAGTCAGGAAGTTGCCGGAAACAACTAGTTGGAGGAATTGGTGGTTCTTAGCTTCTGGAATACAGAGGAAAGCCCCTCCTGGTCCCACCGCAGCTGCTCATGAAGTGTGACAAATCTGTTTGCATAGTCAAAAGAGACCTGACCCAAAGATATAAATGGAGACAAGTGGAAAGTCCAGTCATAGATTTATGTAAATATGGTCATTTGATCTCCGACAAAATACAAACACAACCCATTATAAAAAAAGGTACTCAACTCATGCTGTGAGATGATTGGTTAGCTGTAGGAAAGGAAGTCGACTTTCTCATAAAGATGGATTCAAAATGCATCATAAACCTCAACGACCTTGGGTCAAGCAAACAGTTCTTAGAAATGACATTAGACACAGCTTACAGTGATGACCACATCTTTAATTCAAGCACACAGGAAGCTGGGGCAGGAGGATAGAGAGAGTTTGAGGTAGCCTGGGCTTCAAAGCAAGATGTGACACAAACAAACACGCCACAAACGAAAACTAAGCATAAATAGGATTTCAAGAAACCATTTAAGCACTAAAGACACCATGTGGGAGAAGACCACACTGAGGGAGAAGACACGTGAGAGCTGAAGAGTCAACAGGATGTAAAAAGGAGTCTGAATTCAATGAGAAAGCAAAGGACCGTTCCAGAAAGGATAAAGGATTTGAGCAGATGTCAGAAAAGAAACAGGAGAACCATGGAAACGCCTGGAAGGACAGTGGACATTGTTAGCCATAAGGAAAAGGCAAACTATCAAAACTGTTACTATAACTTGCAAACTTATTTGAATGACTCACATAACTCCTAAGGCAATACCAAATGCTGACCAGGGTGGCTGGAACTCCCATACAAAAAAATTTCTTTAAAATGTTTTTGCTTTAATTTTTATTTTATGTGTATGCTTGTATTGTGTGTATGTATGCAAGCGCACCCATGTTCTGCAAGGCATGAGAAGGACAGAAGAGGGTGTAGGATTCCCTGGAACTGAAGTTATGTATGGTTATTATCCACTATGTGGGTGCTAGGATTCAAACCCAGGTTTGTGCGCTTAACTGCTGAGCCATCTCTTTAGCCTGTGATTTGATAACTTTTTACAAAGGTAAACATAAGATTACCATATGATCCCTGGGAGCCCCTACTCCAGAGCATATACCCCAGGGAGATGAAAACTGGATTTACACAAATCTGTGCAGGAATATCTTTTTCAGACAGGGTCTCCCTATAGCCCCAGCTGTCCTGGAACTCACTATGTAGACCAGGCTGGCCTTGAACTCACAGAGATCCACCTGTCTCTGCCTCCCAAGTACTGGGATTACAGGCATGTGCCACCATGCCCAGCCCTTCATGGAAGTTTTATCTGTAATAGTCATGAGTTAGACACCACCCTCCATGCTCTTCAAAAGACAGCTGAGTAAACATACTGAGATGTCTATGCACAAAATACTACAATAAAAAATAAACCATTGATACAACATGATTTGGACAAAGCTTCAAGACTCATGTCAAGTAAGAAAACCAACTCCTAAAACATTGTATGCTGTGTGGTTTCATTTTTGCGGCGTCCTTGAAAACAATGAACTATGGTGATGGGGAGCTTAACAGTGGTTGCCAGGAGAAGGCAGGGTGAGGGCACCTCAAAGCATAGTGGGAAGGAATTTCTGGATAGTGGGGCTGTTCTGATTTGGACTAGGCTTTTATGAATGTGTCAAAATTCATAGAACATTGCATCATACGGAAAGTACATTCAGAGAGCTGGAGAGATGGCTCACTGGTTAAAAGTGCTTGTTACTCTTGCAGAGGACCCAGGTTTGGTTCCCAGCACACAAGTCATTGCTTATAACCATCCATAACTCCAATTCTAAGGGGATCTGATGCCCTCTCTGGCCTCTGCAGGTGATGCATGCGTGGTACACATTCATACATACAGGCAAACACCCATGCACAGAAAATAAAAATAACAAATCTTTTTAAAAGTAAATTTTACCAAAATATAGTGTTTTTTGAAATAATATAGGGTTTTATTTTACTTAATTTTTAAAAATTGTTCCATGTATGAGTGGTGGTGGGGTGCAAAAGGCAGTGGGGGCAGGATGGGGACTGCAGGAGTTTGTCCTTCGCCCCCAGCAAGGTGGCCTCTTCTAAAGCCATAGGCGGGCACATTGCAGAATGGCGATTCCTCTACTGAGTCTGTTCATTGTAGGAGGAGATGTGGATCTGGTCAGGCAGCTCACTTATGTTGACCTCAAAGTGGTACTGCACATCATTGAGGGTGTTGGCACCGCTCTGGTCTGTGACAAATGTGTTGGCCAAGCCTTGGTGGCAAAGTGGCCTGCTCTGGCCACTCGGTGCAGGTAGGTGTCAGAGTCCTGGGGCATGTGGTAATTGAAGGCAATGTTCACATGCTCAATGTCCATACCTCGGCCAAACAGGTCAGTAGCCACAAGAATTCACCCCTGGAAACCTTTGAATTGCTGATAGCGAGAAAGCCTCTCCTCGTGGGCCATGGCACATTGGATGGCAGTGGCTGGGAAGTTCTGCTCCACTAAGAGCTGGGCCAGGGCAATGCAGCGCTGCACGGACCTCACAAAGATCACCACCTGGTTGAACTCCAGGGCATCTAGAATGTCAAAGAGCTTCGGGTTCTTCTCATTGTCCTTCAGTTTCACATAGTATTGCTGCAACCCCTGCAGTGTCAACTTAGTCTCATCATCCACAAGGACTTCCCAGATGCTCTTGATGTCACTCAGCAACCCAGGAAGGCTTGTTTGGTCTCAGGTCTAGAAGTGCCAGACAAGGTTATCCTAAAAGAATCCTGGAGAGGAGTTTCCCAGCAAGGTCTGCAGAGTCCATAATATAGTTTTAAAATAAAGTTAACTAAGAGCAATGATTATAATGACAAGTTCCCTAATAGATAATACTGTGCTGTTTTTCTAAGAAATATAGGTTCTATATGAAAGTTTCTATCATGAGCTGATTATTAAATCTAACACATGGCTAATTATTAAAATGTTAATGATTTAAATGTAAATAACAGAGAGTGAACACATTCAGAAAAGTAAACTGAGTGTTAGGAGTGAACAGTCAGCAGGGTCTGCTGGGCTGTAGCTCTGTCACTGCAGGTGAACAGGTGTTCTGTCACTGCAGGTAAATGGGTGTTTTGGAAAATTTCAAGGATGTGAGAAGAGAAAGGAGAAAGAGAGAGAGAGCATAGATATCAACAGTTATTTTTAGATGGTTGAATAGTTTGTGTGGTGTGTGTGGTGTGTGTGTTTGCACACGCCTCTGTGTGGTATGAGTGTGCACATGTGGGTACAGTGCATGTGCGTGCATGCGGAAGCCACGTCTTTCCTAATTGTTCTCCCCATCTTTTGTTTTCAAGCAAGGCCTTTTGCTGAACCCAGAGCTCATCGATCCAGCTCAGCTGGCTGACCAGTGAGCTCCAGAGATCCACCTGCATCTTCTCAGTCCACAGCATTGGAGTCATAGACACACACTGCTGTGCCTGCTTTCACCTGGGAGCTACAGATCGGAACTCAGGTCTTCATGCTTATGCAGCGAGAACTCCACCAACAAGCCATTTCCCCAGCCTATTTATTTACTTATCTGTTTACTTCTTAGGCACTGTCAACCTTCGACTCCTAATCCTCCTGCCTCCAACTCTTAAGTGCTGGGATTGCAGATGCGTCCCACGGTAGAAAAATTTATGTGTATGAGTGTTCTACCTGCATGTATCAAGTATATCATGTGCATGCAATACCCACAGGAGCCAGAAGAGGACATCAGGTCCCCCTGTTACTGGAGTTCCAGGTGATTAACTGTCAAGTGGATGCTGGGAACTGAACCCAGGTCCCCTGCAAGAAGAGCCAGAGTTCTTAACTACTGAACCATCTCTCCAGCCCCCAAAACCTCATTTCTTGATGCTTCTTTTGCTTTGCAGTTTCGCTGATGTTAATCTGCATACTTAGAAAGCAGATCCAGGGGCTGGAGAGATGGCTCTTAAAGCAGTTGGCAGTTAAAAGCACCAACTGCTCTTGCAAAGGACCCAAGTGCAATTCCCAGCACCCACATGGCAGCTAAGAACTGTCTTTAACTCCAGTTCCGGGGGACTCCGACTCCTTCTTCTGACCTCCGCGGCATTGCACAACAGGGATGCACCAACCTACATGCAGACAGCACATTCATACACATAAAAAATAATAAAAAAAAATTTAAAAAGAAAGCAGATCCAATCAATACAAGAATACTGGAAAGTAGGAAAATATTATTAGCTTGAATGGGAAGTATATATTTCCATGTTTGTTTTCTTTCTTAAGATGGGTCATGCTGAGGAAGAAAAGGCATAAATTTAAAAGAAACAAAAATATTTAAAGGTCAGGGGAAGTAACAGACACTCCTCAATTATTTTGAAGTGCCCCTCTATGTTTTCAAGGTTTTTACACAACTTCAAAGGAAACACTTAACAGGAGTATTTGAAGGTATATTTGAAATTAAAAACTAATCTTCAGACTATACAACCAAACTCACTACACTTTGGTACAGGTCCTGCATGATGTGCTGGAAAAATAGCAATTCTACTGACTTCACAGTTTCCTCCGGAGGTAAAAATTAGTCAGGTTAGGTATGGTGACCCACATTTTTAATCCCAGCACCCGGGAGAGGCAGAGGCCTCAGTGAGATTGAGGCCAGCCTGGTCTACATAGAGAATTCCATACTAGCTGGGGATGTCTCAAAAATACTAAAAAAGAAAAATAAAAAAATAAATCAGAGTCAAGGCTCAAGTGTAAAGGACAGGCGTCTACAGCTTTGTAGCAATGGGCCACATCGCATAGGCTAGACAGTCATTGCTTCAGGGAAGCACAGAGGAGAAAGCCAAACACACACCAAGGCGAGTTCAAAGGAAAACGGTGTAAGGGGTCCTAAGGCTCCGTAGAAGCTGACTCTAGAAGGGGGGTTGTCCCACATTTGAGACCTAAGCATATTTGTCTCAAAGCATCTTGTAGGCCCTTTTTCTGGGAATGGTCTGCCCCCACCCCCAACCCTGTGACAAGCAGGGACGAGAACAACAAAATCCTTGAGAACAGCCAGAAGGTAAATATTTCCAAAAGAAATTACTCCTGTTTATGCCATGGTGTAAAAATGCCTGTAGTAGGAAAGAGAAACTAGAAGTTCACTCAGCCAGGGAAATCTCAACTGGAAACAACTCCAGCAGACTGCCCCAGTTTCCCTCAGCTCCTGCTGGATGCCGTGAGTTCCCAGTTTGATGATGATATCTCCATCTGTTGTTATTTGAACTTTACTTGGAAGCCTCACTCAAGGGTGCACTCTACACTGCCCATCTGGCTGCTTAAAGGGACTTCCTGGGGGCTGACGAGATGGCTCAGCAGTTAAGAGCACCGACTGCTCTGGCAGAGGACCCAGGTTCGATTCCCAGTGCCCACATGGTGGCTAAGAACCGTCTTTGAGCCGGGCATAGTGGTGCATGCCTTTAATCTTAGCACTCAGGAGGCAGAGGTAGGTGGATCTCTGTGAGTTCAAGGCCAGCCTGGTGTACAGAGTGTGTTCCAGGCCAGCTGGGGCTATAGGGAGACCCTGTCTTAAAAAAAAAAAAAAAGGGACTTCTTTAGTTGGTTTTTGCTAGATATTTTGAGTACCTACTTAGATGATATTTTGCTATTGATCTGTTTCTCTTTCTCTCTCTCTCTCTCTCTCTCTCTCTCTCTCTCTCTTTCTCCTCTTCCTTTGTCTCCTCTTCCTATTTACTCTTTTAATTTGACTTGTTATATACTTAACAAACTTACTCATTTAAAACCAAATATATGGTATGGTAGATGATTCTCCAAACTGTACAGGACAGGAAGCTATTAAAGAATTAAATGAAAAAAAATGAAAAAAAAAAGAATTAAATGATGAGCTGGGCGTGGTGGCGCACACCTTTAATCCTAGCACTCGGGAGGCAGAGGCAGGCGGATCTTTGTGAGTTCAAGGCCAGCCTGGTCTACAGAGTGAGTTCCAGGACAGCTGAGACTACAGGGAGACCCTGTCTCGAAAAGACCAAAAAAAAAAAAGAATTAAATGATGAGATATAAATAATAATGATGGCAATCCATGATCCACAATAGCTAATAAGTGTATTAAGCATGTTTGCCATGCTACATATCATTGTAGATATTTTATAATTAGCCCACCTCATTTAAACTGCAATAGTGTGAGATAAGTACTATTGTTTACATTTTACAAATCAGCCACAAACTATGTGTTAAGGATGCACATATCCAATAGTGAGTATAGTCTCTCAAGAGCGGGCGCAAGGTGTTGCCCATAATGGTGGGATAGTTTAATGAAATATTGCCATCCATACCATGTACTTATTTAAAAAGAAAGTTTGGGATTAGTATTTCTCAAGCCAGGATGTACACAGAGTTATCTAAGAAACTCCCAAGAAAACAGTGGTTAATACCCAACCCAATTAAATTATTATTCCAGAGTCTGTTAAGGTACAGGCTATTGAGTTAGATATTTGGCCATTAATTTGAAAAGATGTTTGTAACAAGTTGTTAGAGACACAAAGAAAGATTTATAATGTAATCACATTTTGTAAAACCAATGAAAAGCAAAAATGTCAGGATCTCTGTGTATCCATATCTAATATACACTATAATTACATATATGTGCATGTTTATTATAGTGTGATATATTTACATACCCAGATTTATGCATTGGTTTGTGTGTGTGTTGAAGGTCAAGCTAGGGACTTATACAAACTAGGCAATTGCTCCCCAGCCTCCCAAAGTCTTTTTTTTTTTTTTTGAGACAGGATCTCATTATGTAGTTTTGGTTGGCCTGAAACTCACTATACAAACCAGGCTGGCCTCTAACTCACAAAAATCCACCTGCACCTGCCTCCCTAGCACTGCATGTATCACTATGCCTGACCAAAGTCATTTTCAAACACAAATTTTTATCTATGAAACATAGTTATATAAATATAATTTATGTTTATAAATATTTTATACATTATAAATAACATGCTAAAATATGAAAATTTACACACATAGTTAAAATTTATTAGGAAATGAGGTTTAAATGGCTTATGAATAGAAATGACGGAGGGAGGAGGCAAGATGGATTGGAAGAAATGAAAAAGAAAAATACATTTAAAATTGGGCTTGCCAGATGGCTCAAGTGGGTGAAGAAACTTACGGGGCAAGTCTGGTGACCTGAGTGTCATCCCTGAAGCCAGTGTAAAGGTGGAAGGAGAGAAGCAGCTTCACAACGTATCCTCTTGTCTCCACATGTGTGCCATCCCATACGTGCCCACGTGTGCCATCCCATACGTGCCCACATGTGTGCCATCCCATACATGCCCGCCTGTGTGCCATCCCATACGTGCCCACATGTGCCATCCCATACGTGCCCTCCTGTGTGCCATCCCATACGTGCCCGCCTGTGTGCCATCCCACACGTGCCCGCCTGTGTGCCATCCCATACGGGCCTGCCTGTGTGCCATCCCATATGTGCCCGCCTGTGTGCCATCCCATACGTGCCCGCCTGTGTGCCATCCCATATGTGCCCGCATGCATACTAATAATGTTTAAAAAAAAAAGAGGGCTGTGGGGATAGCACAGCCGTTAAAGGCTGAGGCTAAGAGCTGCAAAAAAAAAAAAAAAAGAAGGCGGGGCGTGGTGATGCATGATGCCTTTAATCCCAGTACTGGGAGGCAGAGGCAGGTGGATCTCTGTGAGTTCAAGGCCACCCTGGTCGTACATAGTGAGTTCAAGGACAGCTGGGGCTACAGGGAGACCCTTCCTCAAAAAGAACAATAACAACAGAAGAGGAAGGAAGGAAGGAAGGAAGGAGGGAGGGAAGGGGGGGAGGGAGGGAGGAGGGAGGGAGGGAGGGAGGAAGAAAAGAAAAGAAAGAAAGGAAGGAAGGAAGGAGGAAGGAAGGAAGGAGAGGAAGGAAGGATAGGAAAGAGAGAGAGAAGAGAGAGAGAAGAGAGAGAGAGAGAAGAAAGAAGAAGAAAGAAAGAAAGAAAGAAAGAAAAAAAGAAAGAAAGAAGAAAGAAAGAAAGAAAAGACTTAAAAAGTTATTCACCTGCAAAACAAAATGTTTTTTCATGGGTAAGCCCTATTCCAGGAAAAATATAATTTCATTAATCTTAACATACTTTCTGGGATGTTGGATAGATGGCTCAGCAGTTTAAAGCGACGCGCTGCTCTTGCGAAGACTGGGGTTCAAGTCCAGCAACACATGGCAACTAAACAACCATCCGATAAGTAAGCTTCTGTTCCAGAAGTCTGATGCCTCTTTGTGCCTCTGTTGGCATTGCAGAACAGAGGTGTGCTTACATCCATGTAGGGTAATATACTCATAATACACATAAATAAAAATAAATGTAAAAAGCTTTTAAAGTGCTTTTCTAATGTAAATGATTATCGCTATGCATGCATCAACCTACAGAATCAAAAAAACTGTCCAAAACTTTGACTTTTTAAAGCCAATTTCTTTACTCAGGCTTGAGTATGCACAGTGCCCTCTGCTGAAGAATGCTCCTTTGCCTCTTTGCTTGAGTAAGTCATCCTTGAGGCCTACACGGCCTTGCCTTAGGGATACATCAGGATGCATTCTCTGGGACATAGTGGGTCCTGCTACACTGTCCTTTGTTTTCACAGTACATTTAAAAGCATGAAATGATGTAGCTATAGATATAGTTGTTTCCCCTCAAAAGTGGAAGCAGAGGTCAGAGCCTGGGTGGGCTGAGGGCCTGCCCAGCATCTAGCCTGTGGAGGTCCCAATCAAACCTCTCAGATGAGGCCTGCTGATGCACATGTGGTGTTATTCTTAGCACTTGGAGACTGAGGCAGAAGGATCCTTGGAGTTTTGAAGTCAGCTGGAGCTACCTCAAGCCAGGACTGCATAGACTGCTCAGCAAATAAAAGAAGAGCTCGCCCCTCCTCAGGTGGTTCCCGAGTTCCTTTCCATGCACTCACACCTCCCCAGCTCACAACTGCCTGTAACATTCGATTCGAGGAGAACTCCAGTGTCTTCTGGCATCTACAGGCACCCTGCATTCATGCAGCACACACACCACACGCATCCACACACACAACAACAATTAGAACAATGAGCTAGTACAACACACAACTTTAAAAATAATAAAAATAAGGGCTGGAGGTGTGGCTCATTAGGTTAAGAGCACCAAACTGTTCCTGCAATGGAGAACAACACAAAACACAAGCACAAGCTTTTTAAAATAATAAAAAAAGGGCTGGAAGAGATGGCTAGCGGTTAAGAGCACCGACTGCTCTCTATACAGAGGACCGGGGGTTTCTGATCCCCAGCACCCCACATGGCGGGCCGAGAACCATCTTGAGACACCAATTCCAGAGACTCCAATCAGGGGAATTCCAACCCTCTTCTGACCTCTGCGTCGTTGCACGACACGGGTGCACAGACTTGCACAATGCAGGCAGACATTCATACACATACAGAAATTATAAAAAAAAATTAAAAAAAATTAAAAAAAAAAATAAACTAAAAACAAGGGGCTGGAGAGATGGCCTAAGCGGTTAAGGAGCGCTGACCGCTCTTGCAGAGGACCCAGGTTCGATCCCCAGCACCACATGGGGCCAGAAACCGTCTAAAGCTCCAATACAAGGAGAAACTCCAGTTCCAGGGGAATCCGAACGCCCTCTTCTGGACCTCGCGGCATTGCACGACACGGGTTGAACAAATTGCATGCAGACAGTACATTCATACACATACGAAATAAATAAAATTAATGTAAAAAAATTAAAAAAATTTATTTAAAAATAAAAATAAATAAAAATAAAATAATAAAAACAGGACTGGAGTGATGGCTCGTTGGTTAAGAGCACCAACTGTTCCTGCGAAGGAGATGGGTTCAGTTCCCAGCACCCACTGATGGCTAACAACCATCCCTAACTCCAGTTCCAGGAGATCTAACACCCTCTTCTGACCTCCTCAGGAAATTCATGGCACAGGTACATACATGAAGCCAATACACTCATACACAATAAATAAATAAATAAATAAATATCTTTTAAAAAGTTCCAGTCTAGCCTGAGCTACACAGTGAGATCCTATCTCAAAAAAAACAACATAAAACAACAATAAAAAAGAAACATTGATAACTATTTTGTTAATTTTTCTGACTGAATAACTTGAGAATGTTATAGTATTTGATGACAGGAACTTTAAAGAGATGATTAAGATGAAACTAGACGGCTGGAGAGCTGGCTGGGCGTGCATCAGAGCCTGAGTCTAAATCTCTAGAACCCATGTAAAAAGCCAGGTCCAATGGGTGTGTGCACAGAGGAAAAGTGTCAAAACTAACCTACTCTGGCAGCAACTTGACCTTGGACTTCTAACCTCTAGAACTTGAGACTGCCTTCTGTCCTTTCATCCACCCGTCCTGTGGCGTAAGCTGGCAGCCCAGGAAGAATGATCCTTTTCTATGGAGAACTCACTTGTACTTCCCAGACCTAGACAAAGGCACCTTAGTGACTCCACCAACCAATAAATGGTCACTTACCCCAAACACATACCTCAACCTTTCAGCTAGTGTCTTTGAGAGCTCGTGTCTTACAGTCCCCCACCTCGCCCCGTCCCTGGCCTTGGAGATCAAGCCCATGCAAGGCAAGCATCCCACCACTGACCACGTCTCCAGGCCCCACCAGTGCTTGAATCTCCTCTGCCAGAATTTGAGGACAGCTGTATCTTTCCCCTTTGATCACAGGAAGACGGCTATTGTCACCCACCACACCCCAAAGCACCCCTCCCCCTTTATTATCTTTCTTCAGAAGCCTTGGAGAGTACTCTGTAAGTAAGACTCCTAAGCCCAGGATGCAGAGTTCCTGAAGCAGGCTTCGGTTGCAGTATGGAGGGAAGAGGTGAGTGCTCACGTGTCAGAAGCTCATGCACTGGAAGCAAGGCCTCCACTGTGGCAACCTGGGAGATGTTGTGGGACCTTAAAGAGTGGAGGCTCCTGGGAGGACATCAGTCCCTGGGAGCACTGTCCTCAGATGGGATTCATGCCATTCTCCTGGCATCCTGGGTTGGGTCTCATGAGCAGGTTGTTAGGAGACAGCAGGCCTGGCTACTCTGTACACTTTGGCTTTATGTCCTACCATGTGACTGTCACTGGCCATGGGGGCTCACCAAAGGAGAGGGCCCGGATCAGAGAATAGTGTGCTCTTGGGTCTCCAGACCTAGAATTTAATCCAAATTAAAATTGTACTAAAATGCAAGCTTTCCAGCCGGGCGTGGTGGCGCACGCCTTTAATCCCAGCACTCGGGAGGCAGAGGCAGGAGGATCTCTGTGAGTTCAAGGCCAGCCTGGTCTACAGAGCAAGCTCCAGGCCAGCTGGGACTAAAGGGAGACCCTGTCTCAAAAATACCAAATAAATAAATAAATAAATAAAATGACAGGTTTCCTTGAAACGTTCCCTCAGGACTTCAGGAAACGAAGAAGGTACATAAAGGTGACATTGGAACAGAGGTGTCTTTCCTGAGACAGATAACAAACTCTCTGAGTGAATGTTAGAGGCATCCCCCCAGGGACGGCTCAGATCCCAGCTTCACCAATTGGAGACCACAATGTTCGTTGTTGAAACATGATTAAGGAATCAAGTGCCAAGGAAAATGTGGCTTTTCAGCACAGGCTGATGAGAGCTTAGAATCTACCATTGAGGCTAAGAAAATAGGAGTTGATCTTTGGGCAGGTTCCCTTCAATAAAAGTGACCAAGCTTAGCCCCTCTAGTCAGAGGACAAAGCCAGGAAGAACAGAAGGGACATGAGGGATACTCGATCCCCAAACACCTGTTAGTCATTATTATTAAACTGTTCACAAAAATAACCAGGACAATGTCTAGTGACAGGTATTAATTAAAATAGCTGTTTTCCAACTCATTTTAGTGCCTAAATTTATCATTAAAAAGAAACCTAAAATTTAGAGCAGGGCATGGTGGCTCATGCCTTTAATCCCAGCGCTCAGGAAGCAGGGAGCTCTGTGAGTTCAAATCCAGCCTGGTCTACTACAGTAAGTACGTTCCAGGTCAGCTGTGGCTACAGGGAAACCCTGTCTCAAAACGACCAAAATAAATTTTTATTTTTCTTGGACAAATCTCTGTCTTGGTAGCTAAGCTTCCTGGGGACATAGTTTAACCAAATAGAGACGGATACGAGCCCATCTGCAACACTGCAAGAGAATGTCAGTCTTCGAAACATTCTGGACCACTCTTAGGTCGGGAAGGCCAACACACGCTTCAAGTCTTAGTCAGTGAAAGGTTATCAACAAAGTTCTACTAGCCAACATGTAGGCTGTTTCTTCCATAACAGCAAGTCTTATCACAGCCACTTCTCAATTCATTGTCCCTATTACTATGGCAACGTCCAATAATCATAAGCAACTAGTACATTGTCAATCAGAAAGAGAAACGAAGCCTCTATTCCCAGTCCACGGAGCCTCACTTCAAACAATGACCTTGTCTCTTGGTGAATTCTTAGCAGACTGTAACACTGGACAGCCAGTCATTGGCACTGGAGGGAGACAAGGACTCTGAGCTTTTGGCAGCAAGGACTGCTCAGATTCCAGTTTCCTCTTTAACGTCCAACTAAGAGTGAGATTCCATAAATCCTCTGCTTCCCACCCAGCTCAGTCTCTGCCTTAGTTATTAAATGAGACTGCAAAGCAATGCTGACTGACATGGGACAGTGACTCTATCACTCAAAGTCTCCATAGAAAAGGAGAGCAAGTGCTGTAGGTCTACCACATCTGTAGCTCTGTGCCCTACCTTGGCCACCAGGCCAATTCACATAACTCCTTTCAACTGTAATTATTCATGTGTTTGCATGTGTGTCTTTGTGAGTGTATACTATGTGCCCTCAGAGGTCATCAGATCCCCTGGTGCTGGGAAGTCCTCTGAAAGGGGAGGCCCACTTGACATGGGTGCTGGGAAGTCCTCTGGAAGGGGAGGCCCACTTGACATGGGTGCTGGGAAGTCCTCTGAAAGGGGAGGCCCACTTGACATGGGTGCTGGGAAGTCCTCTGAAAGGGGAGGCAACTGCCGTTCGACGCCGAGCCACCCCTCCAGTCTCACATAACTCCTTTTGATTAACCTCTTCCAGAAGCTGCCACAAGTGAAATATCTATTATAACTACTATAGGTTAATAGGGATAACTCAGTTAAATATATGCCAAAACATGACTGAAATTAGTAAGAAGCTTTTCTTCACAAGCCAGGGAGACAGTAATTCTTCTATAGTTTCTAACTAGAAGTTGGGTAACATCCAGAGTGCCCAGAAAGAGCACTAAGGAAGACAGAAGAATGCATACATTACATGCTTGTCTGCATTTGAAGGGCTACCAATAACTTGTTTTTATTCTCTTGGTAAGTGGATTTCACATTTTCCCCCTTTCAAGCCTGGTGGGGGCGGGGGAGGGGGGTAGCAAAGGGCATTTGCATTCAGCTGTGGCACACCCCCAAAGCTAAGCTTTGTAGCACACCCCCAAAGCTTTACGCTAAGCTTTGTGGCACACTGCAGAGTCGTCAACACATGGAACAGAAAGGGTCTGAGCAAGCACAGAGTCTGAGCAAGAAACAGACACTTGAGTGCAAGGTAAGGTATTGGTGAGTATAAGTAAGCTAGAGAGAGGCTGAGATATTAACCAGGGTGTCACTGAAGAAGTATTTAGATAGAGTCATGCAAGGTGGAAAGATTAGAGAAGGCTTAGGAATGGAGGCGTGTTCCAGGAAGATAAACCGGGTTCAGAACACAGAGGACAGCGGTATCCTGGAGAATGGCATAGACCTTCAAAAATTCCTAGACTCAGGAAGAAAAACATCATGTTTTCTCTCATTTACACCTCCTAGATTTTTAAAAATTTTTATTTGTTTTTTTATGTGTATGAATGTACTGTCTGCATGTAGGTTTGTGCACCCATGTCATGCAGTGCCGCAGAGGTCAGAAGAGAGTGTCGGATTCCCCTGGAACTGGAGTTAAAGATGGTTCTCTGCCACCATGTGGGTGTTGGGGATCGAACCCAGGTCCTCTGCAAGAGCAGTCAGTGCTCTTAACAGCTAGGCCATCTCTCCAGCCCCACCTCCTAGATTTTTACAGGATTTCATATAACTACCTCAAATTGTACATGACACATGACAAGAAAATGGAAGTAAAGCTGTCTAAGGGAACATACAGGACTAAGGGGGTGGGTACTGTGTGGAAGAAGGAACTACGCTGTGCAACCCAGTACCATGGACAATAAACACACATCAATTGGAAAATTACAAAAAAAAAATAAATCACACTGTTAAAAAGGTAACAAGAAAATAGGCAAAAGTTAATAGAATCTAATTTTTTCAAACAGGAAATTAAAGACTTTTGGTAATCTGGGGCCATTTATTCAAGAAAAATAGCCGACTCCAGGTAAGAATGGGCTTTTGGTGTCTTAATGGCCTCACTCATTGCTCCATCATCCATTTGCCTCATTCAGATCTCGTTCTTCAGCTCTGCAGCAGCATTGTAAACTCATAACCCATACTCATTGGGAGAAGCAAGCAGCTTGACAGGCTCCAGGGGAAGCAGCCCAGGGCTTGGGGCTCTTCAGGTGTCATTCCCAGAGACTTGCCTATTCGACTTTGCTAGTCATCCCTGGGAGACTCCTTTGCTGTCTGTGTTGCACCTGTGTCACTGACCACCTCAGCCAAAAGGCTTTTCTTTTGAGGACATTTTTCTAAACAGTTATAAGCAATTGTTTAACTCAATAGCTGCTTGAACAAATGCACAATGGGAAAACATCACATAATCAAGGAGCTTAAGAGGAAAAGTTGGGGTGGGTGGGATTTCTATTGAAAAGTTTCTACCTATTTCTGGAACTATAGAGGATCGTGCCTGGGGACTTGGTCTGCACAAACAGGAAGAGAAGACTGAGGCAAAACTGCCAAGTGCCTAGCTGTTGGTTGAAGATATGCCCCAACCCACAACAGAGTTCCTTGGCAACAGCTGGGAAACACACTGACTCCTGCTGATAAAGAAAGCTGTCCACTTACTAGGTGATCAACAACTAAAACTATATGAACTCAGATTTCAGATATACAGCAAAGAACGCTTTAACAGAATTAGTTCAGAAAAGTCACTAAACAAGTAAAAACTCAACCCTCATGCCCGGCAGCGACGATAAATAAACAATGGGAAAGAGTAATTTGATTTCAAGACTTGCCATGTTGCATTATTTAAAATATCCAGTATTCAATAAAAACTTATGAGACAGGCACAGGAGGAAAAGTAATCAATATAAATTGTTTCTAGAGGGCTGGATGTTGCATTTAACCCCCAAACTTCAAATCACTTAAATATAGTCAAAGACATAAGAGAAACTATGTCTAGAGATGAAAAGGAAACTATGAGAACCATGTCCAACCAAACAGAAATTATCAGTAAAGAGACAGAACTTATGAAAAGAAACCAAACAGACATTTTGGAGTTAACTGTGTCATAAATGAAATGGAAACTTCACTGACAGTGTCAACATCAGATCTGGCAGGAGGTCAAGAGGACTGGCCCACTTTATGACAGGCCAATGAAATTATCCACTTTGACAAATGGGAAGAAAAAAGAATAAGCAGAAGGTAACAGAACCTCATAGACTTATGGACCAATCAAGCAAGGAAATGAAAGCACACTGATCTTAGATGGAGACAAAACAGCGCAAAAATATTTTACAAGTTCTTAATTTAAAAAATTTTATTTTAATTATTTTATGTGTATGAGTGTTTTATCTGCATGTTTGTAAGCATATCAGGAGTGAGTGTAATGCCCACATTGGCTGGTAGAGACTGTCAGATTACTTGGAAGCAACAGTTACAGATGGTTATTTGCCGGCATGTGGGTGCTAGGGATTGAACCTGGATCCTCTGGAAGAACAGCAAGTGTTCTTAAGCACTGAGCCATTTCTCTAGCCCCTAAACATTCTCCAATTTGACTTAAAAAAAAAAAAAAAAGTATACATCCGAGTGCAATGAACTCCAAGTAGGAGCAACTCAAAGAGATTAACTCTTAGACACAAAACAAAAGGAATGTACTGCAAAGAGACTCTTAAAACACTCTAGAGCAAGGTGACTCAGCATACCACTTACAAAGAATTCTCAATAAGATTAACAGCTTTTACACGGGAAGAGGGAGTGGGACAGCGTCCACAAAGTGCTGAGAGAACAAAAACATGTTGAAAAGAGAGCGAGCAACAAAACTGACAATCAGCTAGAATGACAAAAAGAAAGAAACCTCAAAACGTAAAATCAATAATGAAAGAGAAGCACCACTATTGACCCTACAGCAATCCAACATCCTACAAGGGGTGAGCGACGCACACTGCCATGCCAGCAAAGTAGATAGCCTAGATAAAGCAGACTCATTTCTACAAAGATACAAATGTTCAAAACTGACGCACAAGAAATAAACATCTGAATAGACCTGGAACAATTAGAGATTGAGCTAGTAATAAAAAAATTTCCTAGAAAGTCCCAGGATCGGATGAAGTCCATCAATGACCAAACAAACCACTAATCAGCCATAAACTCTTCTTTAAAAAAAATAGGAAAGACAAAAAAAATAGAAAAAAAGAATTTTTCAATATTTTATACAAGTTTTTATCTAATACTGAAGCCAACCAAAGTCATTACAAGCAAAACACAACAAAACAAAAATCCCTACATGCTAGTATCTCTTATGATTATAGATTTTAAAAAATCCTTAAAATAAGAGCAAACCAAATCTAATAATATTGTATGATGAAGACCATATATCATGATCAAATGGGATTTATCTCAGAAATGCAAACATGTTTTAACATGTGAAAATAAATCAGTCTGATATTCCACACTAGTAGGATAGTTGGAAAACCTCAAACAATCATCACAGTGAAATGTAATACCCACCAAACATGATTGCAGACATCTATAATCTCAGCACTCAGGAGTCTGAGGCAGGAGGATCATGATTTTGAGGTTAAGCCTGGGTTACAGCAAGTTCCAGGTCAGCCCGACTTATTTGTGTACTGAGACTAGGTCTCAAGAAAGCAACAACAAAAAGCAAGGCCCTTTTTGAAAATGATGGCAACTTTGTTATCTATAAAGCTCTCCTCTCAAGGTTTTTGATAACAAAAGACTGAAATATTCCCTTGATCAGGAACAAGATAAGGGTATCCATTCTTATCCCTTCTGTTAAAAATTATTCTCTAGAGTCTAGCCAGGGAAATTAGGCACCACATAGACATAAATGACAACTGGCTTGTGAGGGAAGATAGAGCACTATACTTTTATGATCTTACATACGGACGGTCTTAAGGAACTTACAAAAAACTAGCAGTATCAATAAATAAGTTCAGCAAAGTTTTGATTACTTATCAAAAAAATAAAGTCAATTTTATTACTACATGCTTACAATGAAGAATTTGAAAATCAGATTAAAGGAAGAATTCTATTTGCAGTAGCAATTGAAGGAATAAAATAATTAGAAATACATTTATCCAATATCACTGGCAGGAATCAAAGCTGCACATATATAAACATATTTTATGTTCATGGACTGTAAGACTGATTTCTTATTGTTTGGGCTTTTTTAGTTTATTTATTTTTATTTTATGTGTATGAGTGTTTTGCCTGCACCAACAGAGGTGGTGGATCCCTTGGAACTGGAGTTCTGGAGGGCTGTTAGCTGGCACATGGGTGCTAGGGACCAAACCCAAGTCCTCTGCAAGAGCAACCAGTGCTCTTAACCACTGAGCTCCTTCTCCCTGTCCCTTCTGCCTAAGCATCCAAGAGCTTTGGATCCCTAGGGCCTGACGATAGAATGCCATTTTTTTTTTTTTTGTCTTTTGCAGTTCTGCAAACATAGGACCTTGAGCTTTAGACAAGTGCCATCCTCCTGAGCTTCAGCCCAGGATAGTACATTTAATTGACGGGGGCAAAATGAATGATGAGCAACTAGTAGAAGGAAAAACAGTCAGCTCCCTCAGGAAAAAGCAAAGCCAGGCCCCTGTATGGCTCCGCTCTGTATATCAAAATAAATTCCAATAAACTAAGAAGGGAAATGTAAAAATAAATCATAAAGGAGCGAGAAGATGAATGTGCACAAAGAACTTTTGCTGATAAAAATGTAAAATTTCAAAATTAGAGACCATACATTTACAGTAGAGAATGAAGAGAACCTGAAGGGCAAATCTGCAAAAGAAATGACAAAGGTTAACAAACACACAAGGCCACATCTCTAGCCACCAACACTATGCAAATTAAGTCATAACAATAAGATAGTCCCCTTCATTGCCTGACAGATACTCTTCCCATTATTTCATGATTAGGAAAGGGTCCAGTATTCGGTAGACTGTGGAGACTTTGGGCTATTGTATACAGCAGTATATTATTAATATTTCCATTAAAAATGTTTACATTGTGCCCATTGAGCCAATAAGTAATCAAAAGGAAAATGGAAGGTTCAGTCCAGGTGCATCATTTACACGATGGAAAACTGGAGAGGAGCTGAATTAATAACCATAGTTAGACACTGGCTATGTAAACACAATGCAGCCCCATAAGAAAACTCTGCAGTTTTAAAAATAGTGTAGGAAAGATTATTTAATAACTGAAAACGGTTTATGATGTATTTACAAGTGGGCAAAAAGTCACAAGCATTACCCACATGTCCACAAAAGGCTGGGAGTCACTCTCTGGTTGGTAGTTTAAGTTTCCTTGTTTTGTTGGAATAGGGTCTCCAGGTGTAGCTGGGAGATGGCCTTAAACACTCTTAAGTACACCAGGCTGGGACTGAACTTGCCACCCTCCCAAGTCAGCCTCTGCAGAGGTGGGGTGATCACCGTGCACCATAATTCTACGCTAGTATTTTTCCACATTAGCTTTTCTTGTATTGTCACACATTATTTTTTACAATCAAAAATTATTTATAAGAAAAAAAGAAAAAATTGCAAACCAACAACTCAGCTAGAATATTGCAAACCAACAACTCAGCTAGAATATTTAAAGTGGAGAGAAAAATGAGCAAAGGCTAGAGAACACCTGTGAGCAGCCGGCTGTGGCAGCCTGCTAAGAAACTTTGTTTCTAAACAATGAGACTGTCCGGCCCCTTAAAAGTGGTGTACAGAACATGCAAAATCCTTTGCTTTTGCTTCATTCCCTTTGGAAGGCTCCTTGGCCTTCCATAATTTAAACAAGGAAGGCACTCTTTTCCTTGAGAACACGTGTAGCCAAGGAAAATCCTTGAAGTTATTTCCTTCTGCGGAGCAGGCCTGGCTTCCTCCTCCAGTGATCAGTAGAGGCTCAGACTGCTTAGACTGAGTACCGAACACACACACACACACACACACACACACACACACACACCACACTCTCGCTGAGATAGGGAAGGAGGCAGGAAGAGAGAGAGAGAGAGAGAGAGAGAGAGAGAGAGAGAGAGAGAGAGAGCAGTTTTCTCACACTTACCCTGTAAACCTGCATCCAGAGGTCTGCCGCCCAGGGCCAGAGGTAGTTTTTGTACCACACACCCACTCCTCCCACCAGGAGGCTACAGCCTCCTCCCCAAGCCCAGAATTCCTCAGAAAAGTGGGAGGGGAAGTCAGCTTTGCCCCCAGGGGAAGGCAGTTAACAGACATTCCTTTGCTGAAAATAAGAGGTCTTCACGGAAGATAAAGAAGGGGAAAATATTTCTTACATGTCCTTTTTTTTTGGTCTTTTCAAGACAGGGTCTCCCTGTAGTCCCAGCTGGCCTGGAACTCACTCCGTAGACCAGGCTGGCCTTGAACTCACAAAGATCTGCCTGCCTCTGCCTCCCAAGCGCTAGGATTAAAGGCGTGCGCCACCACACCCAGCACATGTCCTTTTTCTCAGTTACATTATTAGTTGGCAAATGAGTGGATCCAATCAAAGTCATTTTTGGAAAAATATAGTACTATAGGAAGTCACTTAAAAAGAAATCTTTATTTAAAAATAAAATACACACTTATTTTTTGGAATGCTGAGGATTGAACTCAGAGCTTCTCTCACAAGGGCTAAGCACAAGATCTGTCGCCTAGATATGCCCAGAATCCTTTACCCCTCCCAAGTAACTGGGACTACAGGTGTAGAACACCCCCCGAAAAAAAAACACATTAAAAAAAAATCACTTTAAACTGGGCGTGGTGGTACATGCCTTTAATTCCAGCACTTGGGAGGCAGAGGCAGGTGGATCTCTGTGAGTTCAAGGCCAGCCTGGTCTATTAAGGCTAAAGGGAGACCTTGTCTCAAAAAGAAGAACAACAAAAATCATTTTAAAAATATGTGTGCTTGAACCCTGTTTTAAATAGCTGTTTGACAGGTCCTGAGTGGTACAATTTACTGAAGCCCTGTTAGGAGGTAACATTTTATGTTTTAGATGTGAAAAATAAGAATGGCTCCCTGATTCTAAAGCCATTATTTACACATCAGTTCTGAAGACTTCAGAAGGTATTTAAAAGGTTTTCTGAGAATATATTGAACTACTCCAAAACTAAATTATTTAGTAATAGGACCTGTGAATGGCAGAGGAGCCCTAAGCTTCTTTAAGAAAGTTATCAGGGTCACTGGGCGTGGTGGCGCACACCTTTAATCCCAGCACTGGGGAGTACTAGTCTGCTGGGTGAAGTCATCTTAACAATACTTTACTTATGCAAAGATACCAGGCCTTAGCATCAAACACCGACTAGGCCAAAAGCAAAGTAAAAAGCAGCGCCCCCCACAACCCCTACAGGTTGGCAGATGTAGAGACTGGATCTTTGTCCCTCTCTCCGCCCAGCTGTCCCAAGCTCTGACACTGATTCTTTTCTTAATTCTAAACTCCTTCCTTTTCCCTCTCCAAAAATCCAGCATTGATGATAAAAGAAATCAAATTGAGGACTGAGAAATCAAATTGAGGACTGTGAAAGAGTATCTGATGATGTTTGGCAGGTGTAGAGGTCTGCCCTGGGCTAGAGATCACAGCTCACTGATAAGGAGGGAGAGATTTCGGGAGGAAAGGTTCCCATCCTGCACTCCAGGTTCCAGCACAGGGCGTGGGGGGGGGGGTGAGGAATTACGTGACACAGATTTCTCCAGAACTCTAGGCGAAATCTCTTAAATCTTTTTTCTCAAGAAATTCTCCCTCAAAAGCAAATGCATTCTTCGGATGTCAACAGCTCTGCATTTTCACCTGAGGCTCCCACAAGGAAGAACTTCTGCAATCTTCCCCTTCCCCACTCCTTACCCTCACACAGTGCATCCAGGAAAGACTCTGGGAGGACTCTGAGCTCGAGACATCTGCCCACCTCACTGACCTTTGACTGCCCCAAGCCCCACCACAGTACCTGGCCCTGGTGAAGATGTCTTGAATGGATTCTAGTGGAATTCAGGTTAACACTTTTCTAAAAGCATAGTAAGAGCAACCCTAAGATACTCCAGTATGAGCATATTGCCTGCATTATGTAAGTGCACCTGTGTCATGCAATGCCCAAGGAGGTCAGAAGAGGGCATTGGGTCCCCTGAAACTGGAGTTACAGATGGCCACCATATGGCTGCTGGGAATGGAACCTGGGTCTTCTGCAAGAGCACTCAGTGCTCTTAACCACTAAGCCACTCTTCAGCCCCCCCACCCCTTGATTTACTGTTTTCACCCCAGAATAGGGATTACGAATCTACCCAGCAGAGTGGTAAGAACGACATGGCTTAAGCAGGAAATGCTCTTAACATGGTGGCACAGCACTGGGAACCCTCTGCATGGTAGTCACCAGATGTCAGGCCTCCTCATCAAAGGCCAAAGAAAAATAAATTCAGGGGAAAAAAAACCAAACACATCATCTGTCTACATGTTGCACTAAAGCAAGGCCTGGGATACAGAACACTCTGAGGAGCTCAAATATCTGATAATAAATGTGATATCTCCCTGAAAAATCTCCTGGATATCAGAAACTAGTTGAATTCCTGTGCTCACTTACCCACTCCTACTGAGGAATAAGCTTCAAGCTCTACGAGGTGGAATTCAGGTGTATAAACTGCACTGTCCCTTTATTTTTCATCTGGCATCGCCGTGTAACATCTTCAGCTAGATTTGATGATTCCATTCCTCTGCTTGCTTTGCTCTACTGTCATGTGACCAAAATACACATAACTTTTGCCCATTGAATGACATCTTCCTCCAGCATTCCCAAGGCCCCTCCAGGCCCAATTTTCTCTTTGCCATCTTCTGATTGGCTGACTCTATAGCAAGCCCTTCCCTGCCCTGTAGGTTGAATTAAGATCATAAATTCTTTCCCTGTGACGTGTGTCTGTGCTGCTGATGTTACTGAGTCAACAGTGTGGAGTTTGATGCCAGTTCAATGGCATCTTGATGCATTTTGGGTGAGTCTCAATGACGTTTGGTCTCAGAGCTGTATTTACTAACTAATGAATGCCTTTTTTCCTTGGGGTATGTCTAGATGGAGAAATAAATATAACAAGCTTGTCATTTATTATTAATCAGTTCTCTTAAGAGATGTCAAATTTACATTGATCATTATGACAAAAACCTATACAAAGAGTACCTTCACAGTCTAGAGATTGCTTGTGAGGGCAGGGAGATCAGTTAAACACACATACATCTTACATACACCCTCCCTCCACCACAGACACAGACACACACATACTAACCACACACACATACATGTACAGCATATATGCCATGCATACACACACTACACATGCACTTCACACATACACATACACCACACACACAGTGAACATATATATACCATACAAATACCCTCTATACATATACACATACTACAGCCAAACACCATGTATACACACTAACCACACACATTACACATGCACACATATATAACACATACTACCTACATATACCACATACACACACTACACATTATACCACACACATATACATGCTATACACATAAATCACATATACATATACACATACACACAGCACATATATACTACCCACGTAGTATATATCACACATATACACACTTATAGCGCTTACACATATCCACCACACACATACACAATTACTACACACTATACAACTACACCACACATATACACATCACATACTATACACATACACCACATGCATGTACTCACTTACACATACTACACATATATACCACACACACATTTACCACACACTACACACATATACACATGGCGCATATGCAGTACATATATACACTACATACCTACCACACACTACACATACATCACACCACTGCACATACACATACACACTGCACACATAGAGCATACCACACATACACTACACACATAAACCACACATATACATACACCACAGACATACATACATACATTATACATGTTATACACACACATAGCACACACCATACTCACACATCACAGATACATATCACATCTCTCTCACACACATACCACATCATACACACATATCATGCATACATACATTACACATACATACACATCACACACACCCAAATTAATGTATCCTGCGCTCAGTAGGCCACAAGGTTTTGGCAGCAAGTCTGTAAGCGCGTATACAGAGCCATCACTCAACACTAGTCCTTCTTTGCTCACTTCAAGGCAGACCATTTAGACCAATGAAGAACACCTTTGTTCTGAATTCTACCCTTCATTACCACCTTGCACAGAATGCTGGGATTACGTGATGAGATTGAGATGGAATAAGGGTCTTTCGAGTTATCTGGAGTAGCGTTTTCAGAGCTAAATTATCCAGTGACCTTTTTTCAAATTGACTTGGGGGAAAAGTACCCTTCTTGAGTACTTGCTAGATAGGCCAGCTAACCAGCTGATGCTTTGTGACATCCGTTCACACAAAAGGTGGAAAAAATGCCTACTGCACTCAGGTACTGTGCTAGTTCTTAGAGTTACCAAGCTGGATGAGATAAGCCCTTCTTGCCTCAGACTCAGCCACGTGGGTAAAGAAGATCAACAAGGCCAGGAGTGGTGGCTCACGCCTTTAATCCCAGCACTCAGGGAGGCAGAGGCAGGTGGATCTTTGTGAGTTCAAGGCCAGCTGTGAGTCCCAGGGCCTTGAGTATGCTAGGTAAGCTCTCTACCAACTGAGCTACATCCTCATCCCTGAGTAGTAAAGTTGTCTGAGTAGGGGTATTATTCAGAAAAGTATTTCTTGTTTGTGTGGGGAAAGATTGGGGGCAGGGGGACACTAGTAAAGTGTAAGGCAATTAAGAAGCCACTAGAAATGCTCAGCAGGCAATGAGAAGGTTTTAGTCAGTAGTTCAGAAGGAAAGGAGGTGAATGGCGAAGATGCTGTGGACTACATCTGCAGGCTTCAGAACGATGGGACAGGGAGGGCAAGGACGAAATTCAGATGGTTGAGCCAGCCAGCGTTCCAGCCTCCCTCCCTTCCTCCCTCCCGTCTTTCTGTCCTTCTTTCTTTTCTGTCTTCCTGTATCCCCAGCTGGCCTAGAATTCGCTATGTAGACCAGGCTGACCCCAATCACAGAGATATACCTGCCTCTTGCCTCCTTAGTGCTGGATTAAAAGTGTGGACCACCATACCCACTTTTATTTTCTTATTTTTTTTAATATGAGTGCTTTTTTGCTTGCATGTATGTAGGTGCATAATGTTAGTGTAATGCCTACAGAGTCCAGAAGTCATCGGATGCCCTGGAATTGGATCACTGATGGTTGTGAGCTACTATGTGGGTGCTGGAAACTTAACACGGGTCCTCTGCAAGAGCAGACAGTATTCTTAACCACTGAGCCATTTTTTCAGTCCCTATTTTCTTATTAAAAAATAATAAATTTACTTATTTGTTTATTTTAGACCTGTCTCACTCTATAGCACAGACTAGCTTCAGACTTGAAATCCTTCTGCCTCAGATTCTAGAATGCTGGGATTCCAATGCATTCGGCTACACTTAATTACATTTTTATTTTCTTGATGTTGGGGAATGAATAAGATAAGTCATACATCTTTTTAAAGATTTAGTTAATTTTAAATTGTATGTATATATGTATGTATGTATGTATATATGTATGACAGGGAGACCCTGTTGCAAAAAGACCAAAAAAAAAAAAAAAGATCAATAATGCATGGAGACCTGGAGCTGTCATTCACCGTCTGTCATTCACCGTCTGTCATTCACCGTCTGTGTATGGCTTCTCTAGACAATAAGTCACTCCATTTGATTTACAATATATTGATCCACCAGATCAATAAGAGTTGATCCACAGAGTCTTATCTGCTTGATGCCTTAATGACACATAGTTCAGGACATTATAGTCTGAATGAGGACCCTCAAAGTCATCCACAGTCCAACCCACAGAACCCATGTTATTTTTTATTAGGAAAGATACGTCATAGGTATGTTAAGGTTAGGACCTTCAGAAGGGAAGGTTAGCTTGAATTATGTGGGTGAGCCGATGTAATTACAGAGTCCATCTTTGAGGGAGGGAGAAAATCAGAGTGAGTAGAAGGCTATATTACCACACAGGAGGGGGGTCATGAGGGCAAAGGAATAGCACAGCTTCTGGAAGCCATGAGAGGGAAGGAATGACTTTTTTCTTGGATAATCTGGGAAACAGTCCTGACAACATCTTTATTTTGAAGGAGTTTTAAGACTCATTTTGTGTTCTGACCTCTAAAACCACCATGTCTAAACTCAGAGTCTGACAGTTACATCAAAAATGGGAAATAAAGCCCGGGTGTGGTGGCGCACGCCTTTAATCCTAGCACTTGGGAGGCAGAGGCAGGCGGATCTCTGTGAGTTCAAGGCCAGCCTGGTCTACAGAGTGAGTTCCAGGACGGCCGGGGCTACAGGGAGACCCTGTCTCGAAAAAAAAAAAAAAAAAAAAAAGGGAAATGAGCACACCCTCAACACTATGACTTGAGACAGCTAGCAAGGCCCTTGGGAGTAGTTTTCATGGAAAAGTTGGTACGACTGGCATCCCTCACCATCAGTCTTTTCTGCAGCCGCTCTTCTGTGAAAACAAATGGCTTTCCACGCTCGTCTCCTTCTCAGCTATACCATCCATTCAGAGCAAACTATAATGGAAACGCTGATTTTCATAATCTGAGAATATGATTTGAAAGCAAACTGCTCTTCTGCCAATTTTAGATTTTATAAACTTCAGAATTAAATTTTCTAATCTAACTGCTACATTAGAACTAGCATATTATAGACATACCAATCCATTTTGGTATTTTGTTTCCCTATTTTGTATTATCAGGAAAATGGGTGTGTGAGAGAGGTTTTAAGGCATTTGTTAATCATGGTCAGTCTTTGTTTTCTTCCCATGGTATTCTCAAGGTCGTGAGAAGGAGATGTTGCTGTCACCCTCTGGTTATTGGGATTTGTTCAGTAGCTATTGAAAGACAGGACAGGGTAGATCACACTCCAACTTAGATAGAGTTAGTAAACTGTAAACCCCCCGCCCCCTTTTTTTTTTTTGGTCTTTTCGAGACAGGGTCTCCTTGTAGCCCCAGCTGTCCTGGAACTCACTCTGTAAACCAGGCTGGCCTTGAACTCACAAAGATCCACCTGTCTCTGCCTCCCAAGTGCTAGGATTAGAGGCATGTGCCACCATGCCGGCTTTTTTTTTTTGAATCAGGATCTCTCTATAGCCCCAGCTGTCCTGGAACTCACTCTGTAGACCAGGCTGGCCTTGAACTCACAAAGGATTAAAGGCATGTGCTACCATGCCCAGCACTAAGGATAGTTCTTAGCAGCCATATGGGTGCTGGGAATCGAACCCAGGTCCTCTGCAAGAGCAGTCAGTTCTCTTAACCTCTGAGCCATCTCTCCAGCCCAGTAAACTGTAACCCCTCTTCTATTACATTCAGGTACACATACCTGGAGCCCAGTGCACACTGGAGACATGCCCACTGCAGAAGCTAACAGGGAACGAGTATCCTTACACATGTGGTAAAATGCATCCATAATAGTAAAAATGGCTCTAGGAAGCAAAAGGAATCTTGCACACTACAGCTGCCAAGGACAGCATAGCTTCAGCAATTCTGAAACCCTGCTCTTCTGAGACAGACACAAGCGGCATCTTCTCCTCAGGTTGGATGCTGCTCCACGAGGCCAGGCCTCACAGACTCTACAGTGGCCCTCTCGTCATCCTCCCCACATATTGATGACTCATTTATTAAACTCTTCTCCAAACTGTGGGTGCATGTGTGTGTTTGCTTATCACACATAATCATTTGATAATCTATAAGAATCCATTTTATTCAAAACAAATTATTGTACAAGGTCTAGACTGAGGTCCTATTGATACTAATCTAGTTACATCTGTCCTTGATATTTTCCAGTACATATGTTCTTCTATGCTTTATAATGGTGGTTATGGAATTATCTAGATGATATTTCCATAGTAACAAGGATCCCTTTTAGGAAAAGTTTAGGCCAACCTGGGTAGACTTTCTCCATGGAGAAAAGGAAAACCTCTTCATCTGGGAGGAATAAGAGCAAGACTTCTATATTTTTGCAAAAAATATTAATTGTCCTGATTAGAAACTATGGCATAAAAAGGAGCAAATTTCTTTCATTAGTAAGCACTCCAGGCATTCATTCTTGAGAGATCTGCCTGCCTCAATACATAAAGCTGTAAATATATATACATTATATATAAGTTCATTGTTTTACAACAACTAATAATGGTACAATGGAGCTCCTTGTCCATGTTTCCTTCTACATACAGTAGACAAGAATAGCATGTTTTGGGGGCTGGAGAGATGGCCTAGTGGTTAAGAGCACTGACTGCTCTTGCAGAGGACCCGGGTTTGATCCCCAGCACCCACGTGGCAGCTGAGAACCGTCTGTAACTCCAATTCCAGGAGAACTCCAGTTCCAGGGGAATCCAAGACCCTCTTCTGACCTCCACAGCATTTTTTTTTGGTCTTTTTGAGACAAGGGTCTCCCTGTAGCCCCAGCTGTCCTGGAACTCACTATGTAGACCAGTCTGGCCTTGAACCACTAAGATCGCCTGCCTCTGCCTCCCAAGTGCTAGGATTAAAGGTGTGCGACAACCATACCCAGCACTCATTTTTTTTAATATTTAAAATTTATTATTTTATATGCACGAGTATGTTGTCTGCATGTAGGTAGGTGCAGCCATGCTGTGCAATGCCCTCGGAGTTCAGAAGGGGGAGTTGAATCCCCTGGAACTTGAGCTACAAATGGTTGTTAGCCACCATGTAGGTGCTGGGAATCAAATCCTGGCCCTCTGCAAGAGCAGCCAGATTCTTAACCACTGAGCTATCTCTCCAGCCCCCTCAACGTGCTTTCTTATATAATACAGTGGACTGGGCACTCCCACATCAGTCAACAATTCAGAAAATGCTCCAAAGACATAGCCACAGGCCGATCCAATGGAGTCCCAATTGGGGCTCCCTCAACCCAGGCATATCAACTAAGGCTATCCAGCACACACGGCATGCACCCACCAATATCACACACAGTTAAAATTTTTAACATGTATGTATATATTCATGTGTGCATATGTGTATAGTTTATACATGTGTGCCCATGCATGTGAAAAGATCAGAGCTTGATGTTGGGTGACTTTTCTAACATTCTATACCAGATGTTTTTGAGAGTGTCTCATTGAACTCGGCATTTCCAGCTAGACTGGGTGGCTAGCGATGGGGCTACAGATGGACACTGCCACACCTTGTGTTTGCACAGCAAGGCGCTTTACCCACAGAGCCATCTTCCCAGCCCAGGAATGTGGAGAGCGGGTGTTGGCCCAAAATGGCTTTGGACCTGGCCAGGTCTTATGACTATCCCTGATTGTTGCCTGACGCCAGCTCATTCCCCAGCCAACAAAAGAACGCCAAACCTGACCCCATTAGCATGTCCGCTGACTTCCGTATTTTGTGCATACTGCTTACAGACAATGAGAGACTGCCATGCGTTTCGCACCCTAGCAGGAGGCGGGTTTGAGAGAAGGGTATATAAGTAGGGGACACTGGAAGGGAGAGAGATTGGTGTATGATTTGCCTGATAAACTGCGTCTGGAAGAACAAGAGTGGGTCCTCTCCTTTTTCCTGCCGCCGGGAACAGAGAGCGACATAGGAGAGCGACAAGTGGTGGCCCATACGGGGACCCGTTGGTGCGAGCACGGTTCAGAACCAGACGCAGGCAGGTGGGCTAGCATGGTAAGTTCCCAGGTAAGGTGGGACTATAAGGTTCGCGGGAGTAGAGACCATGGGGAATTCAAATTCAATGCGGCCATTGCGCGATGCCTTAAAGGAACGCTGAAAGGAAAAGGAATTGGAATAAAGACCCAAACTTTAGATGAGTTCTTAGGAACTGCTGAAAGTGAAAGGAATTGGCATAAAGACCCAAACTTTAGATGAGTTCTTAGGAGCAGTAGATGAGATCGCGCCCTGGTTTCTTGTGACCTAAACCTCACGCCACATTGCTGGGGAAAGTTGGGAGGGGACCTAATGTTTGCTGAGGAACAAGGAATTCTGCAGAGAGGTGTATTCCGATTTGAAATTAATAGGAAATTGCTTGGCGATGAAGGGGCTGCGCAGCAGAAATAAAAAAGGGAAGAACTTCTACAGCAGCTAAAAGAGGAACAGGCCCACCCAAGGGGGTTGAGGAGAAGGGCAGGATATGTTGGCTGATGAGTTGGAGAGTTGGTAGAAAGCATGAAGCAAGTGAAGTTAGCATACAGCCAGCAGCCCCGGGACCTCCGCTACTGGAGGCCCCGGGACCCCCTCGCCTTTTGCGGTACCTGGCACTCTTTCATCCGGAGTGCTGGAGGTAGGTAGCCCTCAAAATCCACCCTATGTTTTTCCAGTCCCAAAACCAACAGGACAATAACCGTTATTCATGGCCACTGATTTTAAAATCATAAAAATATAGCAGAAAGTGTGGCTCATATGAGTGACTGCGCTTACTGATCACAGGTAGAAAATCTCCACAGTATTGCATGACCCCTGGCAATATGGCAAAATTTAGCCCGAGCCTGTTTGTCACCGGGCAATACCTAGATTGGAAAGCTATATATCTAGAGTTGACCTATGATCAGGACGCGCAAAACCAGGCCAACAACCAGCCCCCTGGATGTGGATATGTTAATGGGGCAAGGACGCTTCGCTAATTAACAAATTAATTATCCTGCAAGTATACAATCAGATTAATGATATGGGAACCAGGGCACTGGAAAAAATTACCCAACCGAGGGGAAGTCACCGGAAATTTGACCAAAATAATACAAGGACCAACAGAGCATTTTCTGATTTTGTGGCAAGAATGGTGTGGAGGCAGCAGGAAAGGTATTTGGGGACCCTGACACTGCCATGGCCGCTGTTAAACAATTGGTATTTAAACAATGTACAAAGGAATGTAGGCAGGCAATAAAGCCTTACAAAAATAAAGGCTTTGAGTGTGGATGAAGGTCTGTCAGGAATTAGGCGGCCTTCTTACCAATTCTGGCCTAGAAGCTGCAGTCATGCAAATGGCAAAAGGGCAGATGGGAAGGGGCGGCAGGGTGCTTCCAATGTGGGGACCCTGGTCATATGAAAAGAGATTGTCCCCAAAGGAGAGAGGGGGGTGGTGCTCGGCAGAAGGCACCCCCATGCCAAAATTGTGCCCAGATGCAAAAAGGGGAATCATTGGGCAAATGAATGCAGATGAGTTAAAGATATCAATGGCAGGCCACTCCCACCTTTTAATGGTCCTCTTCTGAGTGAATGCCCACAGGCTTTGCAAAAAAACGGGAGGAGGGCCCGCAGCCTCAGGGCCCTCAATATATGGGGCTATGGAGGAGGGATTGTGGCCCAGCCTCAGACCACCCATGCACTGGGGCATGGCCAAGAGAGCTACCAAAGGAGGCAGGACTTGACCTCAGTTCCACCACCAGACTCGTATTAACCCCAAGAAAAGGAGTACAAGTGGTGGAAACAGATTTCCATGGCCCCTACCTAAAGAGACTGTGGGCATCATATAGGTCGTGGTACTGCAGCCTTAAAAGGCCTGATCATCCTGGAGTTGTCGATTCTGACTACACAGGGTAGTTAAGATCATGGTGTCTTCACCAACAGGAATTACGGCCATCTCTCCAGAGATAAGATTGCACAATTGCTTTTGTTGCCCAGCCTGCACTCTCATATTCCCATGTAAAAACAAAGACAGGGAGAATAAGCGTTCGTTCCTCTGGAGACCCAGGCATATATCTTGCCTTAAATTTGGATCAGAGGCCAGTCTTCTCATTGACTGTGGAAGGAAAGTTATAATAGGTCTCTTGGACACTGGTGCAGATAGATCCATAATAAGTTCAAGGACTGGCCTAGAGGCTGGCCGTTACAACAGTCCGCTCAAACATTACAGGTCTGGGATATGCCAAAGCAACCACAACTCAGTGCCAGAGAGTTTCTTGGAGGAACCATGAAGGACAGTCAGGATTGTTTCAACCATATGTTTTGGAGGTTCCGATTTCTCTGTGGGGTCGTGATCTTCTTGAACAGATGGGTTTCAGCTTACCAATGAAGTTCAGTATAGCCCTAAATATACAACATTATGCAAAGATGGGCATGTGCCAGGTAAGGGTTTGGAAAACAGCTGTAGGGCGAGTGTCTCCATTATTGTCTCAAAACACAGCGGAAGGCAAGGTTTGGGTTTTCCCTAGGGCCACTGAGGATATGGTGCCCATTACATGGAAAACTGAGGAACCTGTATGGGTTTCTCAGTGGCTGCTACCTCTTGGAAAAGATCAAAGCAGCGCGAGAACTGGTCGAGGAGCAGCTTGCACTAGGCACATTCGCTCCTCCACCTCTCCGTGGAACACCCCTATATTTGTAATTAAAAAGAAAACAGGCAAGTGGAGATTACTAACATGATTTAAGGGAAATCAATAAACAAATGGTAATTAGGGGCCCGTGCAGCGGGGGCTTCCTCTGCCCTCAGCAATTCCAGAGACACTGGCCCATTATAATTTAGACATAAAGATTGCTTCTTTCCATTGCCCCTTCACTCTCAAACACGGTAAGATTTGCTTTCACGTCCCCTCTCAAAATCATGCTGAGCCCGATCAGCGTTATGAATGGACTGTCTTGCCGCAGGGGATGGCTAACAGCCCCACTATGTGCCAGCTCTTTGTTGCTAAAACTCTGAAACCAGTCAGAAAAAATTTTCCAATACTGAAGCTCTGCCATTATATGGATGATAATTGTTGGCTGCCCCAGAGTGAAGCAATGCTAGATGGGATTTCCTCGAGCTTAGGTATACTTGCTTTGATGCCGAAACCAATCTATTTACCATATAGTTTAGCCACGAAAAGTACAAAAGGAAAACATGGTCCATATTTGGGCACAATGATCCCCCAGAAGCAGTTCGGCCACAAAAGTTGTGTATATGTACTGACCATTTGACGACTTTAAATGATTTTCAAAAGTTATTAGGAGACATTCAATGGTCTGACCTACCTACATATCCCAAATTTTCAATTGCAACCTTTGTATGAATCCTCCCGTGAGACAGACCTTCACTCCCCTAGGCGCCTTACTGAGAAGCTAAACAGGCTTTGCAACTATTTGAGAGGGAGATTCAGACCGCTGAGTTAGGCGGCCGTGATCCATCTCAGCCTATCACAACTCTGCATATTACAGTCTCCCTGTCAACCCACTGGGGTGTATGGCAGGGTGGCCCGCTTCTCTGGGTTCATCCAAAAATCTCCAGCAAAAACACTTGAACATTACCTGACTCTGTGGCCACTCTGGCCCTGCTGGACTCCAGCAGTGCATTCAGACTTTGGAGTCTCTCCGCAGGTGATGATTGTTCCTTACACCAAACAACAAATTGAGATCCTATCTGCATCACTAGATGATTGGGCCATCCTGGTTGTTCCTTCCCGGGCACACTTGACATTCACTATCCTAGGGACCCTTTGTTGATCTCGCTTCTGCTCATCCTGTAATTTTCCCCGCATCACTGCATCTGCCCCGCTAAACAGTGCCCTTCTCATATCCACAGATGGATCTAAGACAGGCCAAGGAGCTATATGGTGGCAGGAGCACCTCCAGTCAGTACCATTCTCCCTGCCCCCCTCAAGTTATTGAGCTCAAGATAGTCATAACAGTGTTTCAGACCTTTAATCTCTTTCAACCTGATTTCTGACAGTCAATATGTTGTTAATATCCTAAAAAGTCTCGAGGTAGTAGGAAAGATCAATCTCAGTTCAGCCATCAGGTCTCTTCTGCGTACTTTACACATGCTCATTCTCCAGAGAGACCACCCATTTTTTGTTCAGCATATTCAGGCTCACACGATGCCCGGCCTGCTAGCTGAAGGTAATGTTTCAGTTGATAAGGCGTCCAAGCTCTGATGTGTTTTCTCTCTCCCCTCAGGAACTTGCACGCACCTTTCACTCCCGCTTTCATGTTAATTCTAAAGCTTGCCTCCCGATTTCACATCTCTCGAGCGATGCTCGCAATATTGTAAAAATTGTCATCAATGTGCCCCACTTTGCCACAACAGTCCCTTGGGATTAATCCCAGGGGCCTCCTTCTGTTACATGTATGGCAGATGGATGTCACTCACATCCCTGAATTTGGCACATTAAAATATGTGCATGTCTCTGTTGATACCGCCTCAGGAATCATTTGCTCCCCTACACTCTGGAGAAAAGGCACGCATCCGAGAACATTGTTTCCAGGCATGGGCAGCCTGGGGACAGCCTAAAGAGTTATAGACTGACAATGGCCCGGCTTACACC
>VZQC01009134.1:2009813-2042815 GCA_009823505.1 Rhizomys pruinosus
AAAAAAAAAAAAAAAGAAAGGTGGAGCACAGGCACGGGGAGCAAGCCAGTAACCACAGTTCTTCCATGGTCTGTGCTCCAGGTCCTGCCCTGAGTTCCTGCATTGGCTTCCCTTGAAGATGGGTCTGGGTTTGTGCTGGATAGCTTTAGTGTCAAATTGACACACCTGGGTTGAGGGAGCCTCAATTGGAGAATTGGCTCCATTGGATTGGCCTGTGGCCACATCTATGGAGTATTGTCTTGATGGTCGAGCAGTGTGGGAGGGCCCAGCCCACAATGAGTGGTGCCACCCTGGGCAGGTTGTTGTGTACCGTATAAGAAGGCAGGCTGGGCATGGGCCATGGAGCAAGCCAGTAAACAGCATTCCTCCATGGCCTGTGCTTCAGCTCCTGCATGCATAAGACTCATGCAAATTCAAGTCAGGTGAACACTAGCGTAGAACTAGGGAAAGGGACAGGAGGCCCCACCTTAGCCAAATAATTATTGGCAGCTGAACACTGCTGGGTGAGGGAGAGTTGATCTTCTTTAAGGGAGTGATGCCAGATAGGCTGAACAGGCTCCAGCGGATGAAGTCGCACCAAGAGGCAGCTAGGTATACCAACTTGACTAAGCAGGCCTTAACAGTAAGACAGAGTGGGTGAAATCCTGTGGGTGGGCTATGGGTGTAGACAGGGGAAGTATAAATATGATTAAAATGTATTGTATGACATCCACAAAAATTCAATAAAAAAATAAAACTACAGCAAAACAAAAACAAACCTACTCTTTTTTTACCTTTGCAATTTAGAACCAATGATAAATTATCTGTATGAAGAATTAAGTCCTACTGAAAAGCTGGATTTCAATTCAGATATCTTTAAGTGATAGCTACTTGAATATATGTGTTAAGGATATAAGGTATAGGGTTAGGTGGATGATTCAGCAGTTAAGAGCACTGGCTACTCTTGCAGAGGACCTAGGTTTGTTTCCCAGTACCCACATGGCAGCTAACAACTGTCCAAAACTCCAGTTTGAAATGCCCTGTCTGATGCCCTCTTCTAGGCTCTGTGGTCACTGAAAGATATGGCTACGCTTACACGCATGCAGGCAGAACATTTGTGCATAAAATTAAATAATTTTTTTTTGAGACAGGGTCTTCCTGTAGCTCCAGCTATCCTGGAACTCACTATAGACCAGGCTGGCCTTGAACTCACAGAGATCCACCTGCCTCTGCCTCCCAAGTGCTGGGATTAAAGGCATGTACCACCATGCCCAGCTAAATAAATATGTTTTTAAAATAATATAAATTAGGCTGGGTATAGTAGGGTGTGCCTTTAATCCCAGAACTTGGGAAGGAGAGGCAGGTGGATCTCTGTGAGATCAAGGCCAGACTAGTCTCCATAACAAGTTCTAGCATAGCTGGGGCTACTGGGAGACCCTATCTCATTTAAGAAGTATTTCAGAAACTTTCATTTTCTTCTTGTTATATTTTTCTTTGTTCATTTTGATTTTGTAAATATTTAAATCATTTAAAGAATGTCTACCTTGCTTGAAATCAGCCAGAGACAAACAATGGCATTTTGGAGGGCCGTGGTTTTAACTCGCAGAATCAAGAAACTATATCATGTTTGTTTCAATAGAACATACAACATGAAAATTCTGGACCAGCTGTCAGACCTATGAGCCTGAAAGCTTAGAATTTCTAATTGTCTAACCTTTTTCTTGTCAATTTTTGGGAGGAAAAAAATTCCAAATTTTGGGCCAGGTGTGGTAATGCACACCTTTAATTCCAGCACTCAGGATGTGGAGGCAGGTAGAACTCTGTAAGTTCTGGGCCAGCCTGGTCTACATAATGAGACCCTGTCTCAAAAAAATCTTAAATTTTAATAAAATAAAAAACAAGAAAGGATGCTTTGTATGAATTGTCTTGACAAATATTATCTATCAAATCAGTTTTGCAATAATTGAATTGATCCACATATATACATGTGCATGTTCTGTTGCATGAGCATTCACTAACACCTATCATAGAGAATAACATCCATCTTTATAGAAGCAGTGGAAATTATTCTTAAACTCTGCTAGGGAACTACCCAGAAAGCAGCAGTATTTAGCAATACATCTGGCAAGAGCAGCTGACTGCCAACCCAGCCTTATCAAACAGCTCATAATTCAAACTGGGTGTCTCTCTTGCTAGCTTCTAGCTTGGAAACTGCAAACACAGGGCCAGAATTAACTGGACTTCACTTACTTAGCCAGAAGCAATAGGAACTTTAAAGCCAACGGAGGCTGGAGCTTCCAAAAATCTCCACAGGGACCAAAGCTGGAATATTGTTTTCTCTGGGTGCTGGACCGACGAGTACATGTTCTAACTTCTAGCACTGAATTTTTCTACAATGGACTGTTTTAGTCTAAAGAGAGCTTGAATCAACCAAAATTATATGCACATTTGTTCACTGCTTTATTTTAAATACTCAACCATTTAGCAAGAATCAAGTGTTTCTGTAAGCCGTTTTCCTCTTCTCCTGATGGAGGGCAGAGTTCCATTTTCCAGAGAAAAGAGACCTGGGATCTCACAGTTTGGGGATATGGGCAACACTTTCCTGGGGTTTGCAGATATGCTAGGGTGAGGGGGTGGTTCCATAATCTCCCTGATGGCTACAAACAGTATCATTTATGAGGTCTGTACTTCATCTGGGGGCCAATGTTCTGGGCATAGCAGAGAGAAGAGACAGTGGTAGAGATGGCTCCCACTTACCAGGAGCTGGACACGTAATTAAAAGCATAAAGGAAAAAGAACTCTAGCAAAGGAACAGGGGGGTGGTGTGAACCAGGAAGCCAACGTGGAGAAGACCAGGAGCACATCTGGAGGGCACCTTCCCTGAACCTCTGGGTGGTGGGAACCAGGAAGCCAACGTGGAGAAGACCAGGAGCGCATCTGGAGGGCACCTTCCCTGAACCTCTGGATGGCCTCTATTTCTAAGAGATTATCAGAAATAGAAATTCTAAACACAGGAAATTTTCCATGGTTGCAGAAGTAACCGAGAGCAATGCTGCCCCGCATGTGGACTCGTGGCTTACACTCCTATTTGAGAAGTGTTTGAGTTTCAGGAGAAACAGGTATTTCGTCACAGGGTTTTAGGAAATTAAGTGTGGTTGTAATTCCTTTGAAAAAAATCAACAAAAGCACTTACTGAAAAGCCAACAGTCTCTAAAAAATTATCCTGCCTTCTGACCAAATAAGCAGGGCTAGCTTAGTGCAAGAATTCAACTACTACTACTAAAAAAAAAAAAAAAGAAGAGTTCAACTACTTAAATGTTGTCCACATTGAAGACCACGAAACTTGTGAAAGATAATCTCGTTCTCTTGTTTAAAGACCACATTTTACAGTCTGCCCTCTACTGTGTGCCATTTTGAAGTTATTGCTTATAATAATCAAATCTCGCTAAGATACTTTTCTGGGAGTGTCTCCAAGTGGGAACTGGAGGAACCGCACAACTTAAGTCGGGGGCTCATGGGCCACAGGAGGTCTGGGTTTTCCTAGTGAAAGATCTCGGGCCTAAAGGCACACACTACCTCATCAACCAGCAGGCTGGGAACCAGATAGAAACTCAGATTTCATCAGCTGAGGCAAAACTGAGGGGCCTCTGGACACAGCCACGGGAACCGGGTTTCTGGTGAGGAGCAGCAGGTGACAAGGGCAGATGTCAAGCTGGGTGGAAAGATGAAATCTTAGGGAAGGTGCGGCTAATCCTAGTGAAGCAGAGAGACATTTGACACATCTGCTCTCAGGTCACAGGAAGGAAGGCAGCAGGGGCAAACTGCTGGATGCCGGCCAGCCTCAGGTCGGTAGGCGGCCTGAGCCGCAGGGCAAGAGGTCACGGCGATGAGCTCGGCTTCAATTCTGGACTGATTAACAATGATTCTCTCTCTTTTAGAATCTCTCCTCCAGCCTCCTGTCTCTGGAAAGTGTCAGTGTGCTGAGCACTGTTGGCATGTGTTCCAGCCAAGCCTGAGGCGTGAATGGATGACAGTGCTTTGTTTCTGAGCAGGAACAGACCAGGCTCCTCACTTCATCATCTGAGTCTCCTCATCTGCATCATAGAACTCTTCCTCTTCATCACTTTCACTCCCTAAAGAACCAGGCTTGTCAGAGGGCTGAAACAGCGAAGGGAGGAGAGGGAGGGAGATTAGGTCACGCCATTCCTGAAGGAGAATGCCCCTCCCGGCTCTTCAGATGGTGAATGTTTGCTGGTTTGTTTGTTTCTGTTTTTGTTTTTTGAGGCAGAATCTTACATAGACCAGGCTGGCCTCAAACTTGCTATATAGCTGAGGTTAACTTAAGTTTCTAATCCTGCTGTTTTCATCTACCAAGTTCTGGGATTACAGGAGTGCACCACCATGCCCAGCTTTAGGTGGCACTGGGAATTGAATGCAGGGCTTCATGTATGCTAGGCAAGCACTCTACCAACTGAGCTACATTTTCAGCCTCAACAAATGTATTTTTATGACATCTATTTTCCTAAGGAACAATTCCTAGAGAGTTCTAGGAAAGCTAACAAATCCTTAACTGTCTTTAAAATTCTACCTTCGCGTCTCATTCTATTTTCAACTAGAACAGCATTTTTTTTTTCAAAAACTCCTCTCATCGAAGTGAAAGACATAAATGGTTAAAATAGGTGTCTCTATACCTGGGGGGCATCCAAGGTCTGTAGAGACAAAGCTTCCTCTCCTAACTTCCGATAGGAGCACATCTGAAGGTCAGAAAAGGTCTCTAGCAAGGGGCTGTTCAGTGTTTCTGGCAACAGTAGGCTCAGTAGGCCTGAGGCCAGGCCAGTGGCTCCAAACACGATGAAAGGTAGAGACCACTGCACAGACTTCTGTGGGGCAGGGGATAAAAACAAACAAACTTTCAGCTTCTGGCAGATGATATCAGCAGTCTTGTGACTAAACCTTGTCATGTCTACCACCCAGTTAGGCCTCCCCACTAAACTACACATGTCTACCACCCAGTTAGGCCTCCCACTAAACTACATCATGGATCGTGTTTTCTTTGCTCCAAAACAATTACCCTGGGAAATAGTAGAGCAATTCCTCAGGTGTGCAGAAATAGAACTGAGTGAACAAAGGGAATGTAGACCAGAAGTCTTGGAGAGACTACATTCTCTTAATATAAAAGATACCCTAAATTACTAGAGGATAATGAACTTCAAGGTTTCTAATTGTCTTACACCATATCTGAGAGGCCTGAGATTCAAGGTATAAAAATCTCTGGAAAAATATCTTAACACACACATACAGTCCATTAATAACTTAAATTGAACCTCCTGATACAAGCAATTGTTTCAGAGATTTCAAAGATATTCTTAGATATTTTTAAGTTAATGCTTTCTTTCAATAGAGTTGTTTAGAAACAACCTTCAAATAGTTGCTTGGGACCCGTTCTGAGTTGATGAGCTTTCTGGAATTCCTTCAGAAGATGCTAAGCATAAGACCTTTTAGTTGGGGCTTTCAAAATTCTCCTGGGACATCTTCCCCTAACTTTTGAAAAATGAAGAGACGACAGAGGACGAAAAAGGGCAAAGGGGGGGTGGTATGAGAGGAGACAAAGGAGGGGAGGGGGAGGGGAATCAGGGGTAGGGATCTCTCATGTCTAGTTATGTGAAGTCACCAGTCCAGGCCTGAAGGTGTTGCTGAGGCAAAGGGAACACATTCGTCTTCCTAGGAATGAGCAGACGGGGTGCTGGGGACTGTTCCTAGGAATGAGCAGACGGGGTGCTGGGGACTGTTCCTAGGAATGAGTGGACAGGGTGCTGGGGACTGATCCTAGGAATGAGCGGACGGGGTGCTGGGGACTGATCCTAGGAATGAGCGGATGGGGTGCTGGGGACTGTTCCTAGGCCAGCTGGGTAGCTGTCAGCTAGTTTAGCAACACACTTTGCAAAACAAGACATGGAACTAACAAGATTTCATCATAAAAGGTCCTTTGACCTAAAATTGAGCATAAGATATGGACAGATACTAAGAAAAAGGAAGAATATTACAACTTTAAAATGGAAAGGCTACAGGGCATTTCAGAGACACCTATGCTAGAGAGTGCTGAGTTTAGCAGCCTGGGTAATGGACCTGTCCATTAGCAACACAGAAAAGCTTGTCACCTTTCAACAAGTCCTGAGGGGAAAGTCACACATTAGACTGTTATGGTGATCTCTCAAAAGAGAGAATTTAGTCAGGAGACACAATTTAAGCAGAGGTTTATTTAGCAAGGCAGTTCGGAGTGAGCTGTCCAGAGCAGGCCAGCAGCACAGTGGGATCTGGGCTGTGCGTGGTGATCCTTTTCCCTTCCCAACCATGGTGGACTCATTCTACCTTTTAGGGATTTCTTCTAAAGGTCCTCTAGAAAAGCCCTCAAGGGACTTCAAAGCCACAATGCAAATGATATTATAGTATTAAAATAGTATAATATGTAGCACAATCTTTTTAGGACAGAGACTCTTTGTTAATACATATATGAGAAAATGCCTGGAGCCTTAGTTTTGATAACACAGGAAAAACTGATGTGAAGCCTTAATGACATTTAACTGTGAGGAAGCCTTCTGACATGCAGCAGACAGGGACACCATGGGCCACCGCCGTGTTCCTCATGTCTTCATTCCTTTTGGAGGTTGCCCAAGGTCCCATGATTGACCTCGTGTCTATCAGTTAAGACCTCTGCTGTCCCAGGGTTAACACATTCTGTCATTTTTTAACAGGCTTCATTGTGAAAACTGGGTTTTACCTCTACTGTCCCAGGGTTAGCACATTCTGTTGTTTTTAAACAGGCTTCATTGTGAAAGCTGGGTTTTACAAGTAGGTCATCAGGCTGGCCAATGGAAACAGAGCTCGGGCTATCCTTAGGTCTCCTTCTCCTGGCTCTACTGTTCATGTCTATCTCCTACTTTGTAAGACCAAAGAGACCCACCTGGGCCCCCTGAACTCATTCACAGAACGTGAACATGTTGAGGGTTAGGAGGAATTTAGAGTCTCCTTTAGTCTCCTGTCTCTGCCCTTGTTTTGGACTATAAACCTTAGAAAATGCGGAAGATACGAGCAGACACATGGCTAGGCACGTTTCTCCTCAATTTCCCCACCAGGTTGTATGCCTTTGGGTACACATTCAGTCTGCTTGTGGAGCATAGCATGTCTCATCTTTAGAGCAGGTGACAAGGCCACTACAGCCGCTGTGAGGGTTACATGTACTGAGTGTGTAAACACTCAGCATAGAACCCAGCACACAGTAAAAGGTCCATAGATTGATCACTGACTCATGAACAGGGAATGGGAAAGGGTTCACTGCTATCAGAAGACCCTCCAAGAAGTTCAGATGGACAAAACATCAGATGCACCAGGAGTAAACACCCCAGTCTAACACCCTAACAGAGTCTGGGCTCTTCCAAGAGACACAGAGTTCACACTCTGTGTCAGCTGGTCTTAGTTGCCACCTGGTCAAGACCTCTTTGTACACAAAAGCACAAGTGATTTCTGAAAGAGAGAATCAAGAAAAACAAAACTAGGAAGTACAAACCAACCAGTGAGGGGATGAAAGGGGCAATGATCCCACCAACTCGGGAAAACATGGAACAAGTTCCAAGCCCAACATTCCTGAAAGGCATAAGAAAAGGCAAAGTAATTAATTAGAGTAATTTCCAAGGGGATAATGTAAAGATCCTAGGTTGGGGGAACACAATGGACCCAAAATAGTATACCCCTAAGGGAAGGCCCAGTGCCGCCTAATGGAGATTTCTGTGGGGCTGGAAGTGGTCTGTAGTCTCAACATTCTATATGGAAGTCACTGGAAATGTGACTAGTGAGAACAAGGACGTGAACATTCGTGAGACAGGGTCTCGCTCTGGTGGCCCTGGCTGGTCTCGGGCAGTGGAAATCCTGCTTCTGCCTCGGACTCTGGGATCACAGGTGGGAGGCAGCATGGCCAGAAGGAATGGATTTTTAATTTCTGTAATTTTAATTAATTTAAATAGCCACATGAGGATAATAACTATCATATTAGTGTGTCTACAGAAAACACAGAAATCAGCATTTGAGGTTTTTTAATGAATATATTGAACTTTAGTTCTCCTATAAGTTAATATAGGTAGAGAACCAGGGCTTTGTGATCTGCAAATGCAAAGTTTGCCCATTCATTGAAATTCAGCTATTAAAAAGTCAGACATATAAATAGGAAATGGCTGTGTGTGCGCTGTCAGGTAGCCCAGAACAGGACTTCCATGAATAGTTTAGGAGTAAAAGACAGGGAAGGAGCAGAGTCTAGAAAGGATGGCATACAGAACTCTATCTCAGCCTAACTGTTAACGTGTATGTTTGCTGTCAAAATTGATGTAGAAAAAAGCGAGTTGTAGGAATAGTAAGGAATGAAAAGACAATTACAAACTGAGCTGTTATTGGGAAGAGATGCTAAATCCACAGGTGGAAAACGCCTCTATATACATGAAGAAGGGAAACAAGGATCGCTTTCAAATGATTCCCCAAAGACTAGGAAAGGGCTGGCAGAGAGCGTGCCAGCCACAGGGAGCAGGGCTGAGGCTGCAGCCCCGTCTGCAAAATGCTCTCATTTTCACATTTGCTTCATGAAGGGAAATTTAGGATGGAAGATACTGTTTTTTTATATAGGCATGCACTACTCAACAAAAACCACTTTACAATAATAACTAGTATCTAGATCTAGTATGTGATCATTACTATGTGAAATGATATTTTCTGAGACAAGGTTTCCTGTAGCCTTCATTGGCTTCTAATCCCTAGGTAATCAAGGATGACCTTGAACTCCTGATCTTACCCCACTACTTGCCCAGTACTAGGATTATAAGCGTAGGCCACCACGTCTAACATGAAATGGTCTTCTATGCATGGGCGCTGTGAGAAAGGGACCTTGTCCTCTTGTCTGTTATGTACGGTACTTAATCCTGGATAGGTGACTGAATAAATGAAATCCACTAAAATAAAGAAGCCACCTGTCCCCCTCTGGGTGATGGGTTATATGCAGTCACACAGGAATCTTAGTTCACAGCAGAGCTGCAGCCTGCCAGCAGAGCAGGGAGTGCTGTCTCCAGGTGGGCTCTGCACTACTGGGATGGAGTTACTTCTGGCCCTGCTCTGACCGCCCACGCAGAAGGTAGGATGCAAAGCCCAGATGACAGGAAGGGGATGTGGCAACGTGAGGCGCATACCTGATGACGGTGGGGTACAGCTCAGAGGTGTAGATGTAAACGATGTTGAAGGCAGCACTGATTGTCAGCTTCCCCATCAAGGACAAGGAGTGGCCGTTCACTACTGCAAACACACCTGTGTCTGTGAGGAGAACAGATCACCTGTGAAGTCCACGGTGAGAACAACTCCTTCAAATGACAGTGAAATCATTGTGAAGGGTCAAGCATTCAGATTGATCTCAGCTGGCAATGAGGTAGCACACCACACTCAGAAGGGCTTAGCTTTAGCAATCCCCCCAACACACACACACACACACACACACACACACACAGTACTTCTCAGTGTCTCAGCTATTCCTGTGATCTGGCACACTGTTACTTAGTGAGATATGGCCTGCACTCTTTCCTGAGAAACCCTGAAAACTCCTGTACTGAGGGGAAGTAAGTGTACCCGTCACGGGTGCCAACATTTCCTTTCTTTGTAATCTCTCATTGGGACTGACCCTGAGGACAGCCCCGGAGAGCTTTGATCTGCAGTTTTCAGACCTTGCTGTTGTATGTGTCAGCTTCCCTCATTGCAACAAATACCTGAAATAATCTTAGCTTAGTAGGAAGAAAGGTTTATTTTGACTCAAGGTTATGGGTGTTTCATCATGGCTGACTGGCTCTGTTGCTTTGGCCCTGGGGTGAGGTGGAATACCTTGGTGAGAGCACATGGTAGAGAAGCCTGCTCACTTGTGGTGGCCAGGAAGCAAAACAGAGAGGAAAAGGAGGTCAGGGTCCTAATGTCCCCTTCAAGGGCATGTCCCTGATAACCTCACTTCTCTCCTTTAGATCTTACCTCCTAAAAGTTCCACCACCTCCTAGCAGTACCCTGGACTTGTGGACCAAACCCTCAGCACATGGACTTGGGGGATTACTCAAAATAAGAATTACAGAAGTACTCCAGCAGGGCATGGTGGTGCACGTCTGGAGTCCCAGCATTTGGGAGGCAGAGGCAGGAGGATCTCTGTGAGATGGAGGCCAGCTTGATCTACATAGTGAGTTCCAGGCCACCCAGGGCTATATAATGAGATCTTGTCTCAAAAATTAAAAAAAAAAAATAGAAGTATTGTATTGAGGTAAGGAATAATCTCATCAAAAGTACAAAAGTACAAAATTGAAAGAAATGTGTAGAACTCCCTAATTTCTTGCTTGGATTTCTAATTGGCCACTATATTTGAGCTTCTTAATCTATTTACAGAAAATGTAAAAATATAATTAATACCAGTTCATTTACTTCCTATAATACCCTCAATTATCCTGTGGTTCTTTTTATTATCAACATTCTTCTCTCTGGGATTCTACAGCTTAATTATTGCCTGTTAAATATATCGAATGTCTCCTCTTCAAAAATCCATGTGTTTCTGTCTTCAAAATAACTTTTCTTCTTATAAGAAGAAAACAATCCCACCCTTGCCTATGCTTCCTCCCATCACCATCAAACTTGGCCATTCCACTTCCTCTGTGGCTCCCAGCACTCTGGCTTCTGACACCTTCTTCTCTTGAAGGTCATTCTCCTGAAGCCAGCATCAATGCCCTACACCTTCTCCTGAAGGTCGTCCTCCTGAAGCCAGCGTCAGTGCCCTATACCTTCTTCTCCTGAAGGTCATCCTCCTGAAGCCAGCGTCAGTGCCCTACACCTTCTTCTCCTCAAGGTCGTCCTCCTGAAGCCAGCGTCAGTGCCCTACACCTTCTTCTCCTCAAGGTCATCCTCCTNGTCTAACACCCTAACAGAGTCTGGGCTCTTCCAAGAGACACAGAGTTCACACTCTGTGTCAGCTGGTCTTAGTTGCCACCTGGTCAAGACCTCTTTGTACACAAAAGCACAAGTGATTTCTGAAAGAGAGAATCAAGAAAAACAAAACTAGGAAGTACAAACCAACCAGTGAGGGGATGAAAGGGGCAATGATCCCACCAACTCGGGAAAACATGGAACAAGTTCCAAGCCCAACATTCCTGAAAGGCATAAGAAAAGGCAAAGTAATTAATTAGAGTAATTTCCAAGGGGATAATGTAAAGATCCTAGGTTGGGGGAACACAATGGACCCAAAATAGTATACCCCTAAGGGAAGGCCCAGTGCCGCCTAATGGAGATTTCTGTGGGGCTGGAAGTGGTCTGTAGTCTCAACATTCTATATGGAAGTCACTGGAAATGTGACTAGTGAGAACAAGGACGTGAACATTCGTGAGACAGGGTCTCGCTCTGGTGGCCCTGGCTGGTCTCGGGCAGTGGAAATCCTGCTTCTGCCTCGGACTCTGGGATCACAGGTGGGAGGCAGCATGGCCAGAAGGAATGGATTTTTAATTTCTGTAATTTTAATTAATTTAAATAGCCACATGAGGATAATAACTATCATATTAGTGTGTCTACAGAAAACACAGAAATCAGCATTTGAGGTTTTTTAATGAATATATTGAACTTTAGTTCTCCTATAAGTTAATATAGGTAGAGAACCAGGGCTTTGTGATCTGCAAATGCAAAGTTTGCCCATTCATTGAAATTCAGCTATTAAAAAGTCAGACATATAAATAGGAAATGGCTGTGTGTGCGCTGTCAGGTAGCCCAGATTCAATCTTTTATCCTGAATATATTTACAAATATTTTCTCTTGGTTTGCAACTTTAAAAATTATGGGTGCTTTGCTGTATTTTAAGAGCTCCTGTCTCCTTGTGTGATCTGGGTTGGTCCTAAATTCCTGGGCTCACACAATCTTCTTGCCTCTATCTCCCAAATTGCTGTGGCTGAGTCTCAAGTACTCCGCTGCTGGCCTGGCCATTACTATGTTACTATGTAGCCGAAAATGCCCTGGAACTTCTGATCCTCCTGCCTCTGCCTCCCAGGCTGAGATCACAGACATGTGCCACCACATCAGGTTTCACGCTATCAACTGAGCTGCATCTCAAACCCAACAGAGTCTTTTATAAAGCAAAGGTATTTATTTTGACAAATTCTAGGTTATACTTCTTTTTCTGTTTGTGCTTTTTGTGTATTAGTTAAATCTTTTTTGTTTGTTTGTTTGTTTGTTTGTTTGTTTGTATTTGAGACAGGGTCTCCCTGTAGCCCCAGTTGTCCTGGAACTCACTATGTAGACCAGGCTGGCCTTGAACTCACAGAGATCTGCCTGCCTCTGGGATTAAAGGTATATGCCACCAGACCTTTTAAATAGTCAACTCTGTTCCATGATCGATTGTGTCAACATCATATTGTCTTGATTGCTATAACTAATATAATAAGTTTCAGTCAGACAAGATTTTAAACTTTTTCATCACAAAATTACTTTGGTTAGTATAGAGTCCTCTGAATTTTCATAATTTTTTTTTTTGCATTAACTTGTCAACAAAAGAATTCTCCTGGCATCTGATGTTGTGTTGAAGATGAATCAGTGTGAAGAGAAATGGTATCTTAAGCAATTTCTTCTGATCTTTGGGCATGGTAATCTATTAATATTATTGCTGCCAATTTTCTTACTTAGCCCTCTTTAGTTTCTCTTATCAATGTCAAACTGTGCAGCACATGATTCTGACAAGCTCATTTGTTAATTGAATTTTTTATTTATTTTAAATTTATTTCTTTATTATTAATGTGAGGGGATGTGTGATCTGTGTGGATGTACAGGCCATGACACATGTGTGAAGACCAGAGGACGACTCTGCGGAGCTGGTTCTCTTTCCACCAAGTGGATTCCAGGGATCAAAATCAAGTCACTGGGCTTGGCAGCAAGTACCTTTATCCTCTGAGCCATCTCACTGGCCTCATTTATTAATTCCAATAGATACTTTGTGTATTGTTCACAAATCTACTGTTTTACTTCTTTCTCAGCTTGGATCCCTTTAATCACCTGATCTTAGGGAATAATTATTCACTAAGTAGTAAATGTAGCATTGATTAGAGGTTTTCCTTTGATACTATTTGTCAGGCTAAGGGAATTCTACTTCTGGTTGCTGATACTTTTTCTAATGTCTGAGTCCTGAGTTCTAAGAGGTGCTTTTACTACTTGTATTAAAAACAATCATGCAACTTTTGTTTTTCTTTCTGGGTCTTTACATGGTGAGTAATACTGACTGGCATTCACATTTGTGGGATAAACCTCATTTTTGTTCAGTTTAGACATTAGGGCACCTGCTGTCCTCACAGACTTAGTTAGGAGAGTATTTACTCCTCCTTTATGTTCTGGGAAGTCATGGAGAATTGATTTTATTTCTTATTTATGTGTTTCACAGAACTTAGAGTGAAGTTATCAGGGCCTGTAATTCTCTGTGGGAATGTTTTTTAACTACACATTCAATTTCTCTAGCAGACACAGGGCTATTAATGTCATCTGCTTGCTTCTGCATAAGCTTTCTTTGTTTCTTTAAAGATTTACCCATTTTTCCAAAATTGAATTTACTGGCATAAAATTATTCACATATTCTCTTATTAATGCCTAAAGGTTCTTTAGTGATGTGTCCATTTTCATTTCTGATGTTTGTAATCTGTGCCATCTTTTTCTACTACTTTGTTTGGATGTGTTTAAGATGAATTAATTTTTATTGGTCTTTTTTGTTGTTGTTGTTTACCAATTCCCATTTATTTTTGGCTCTTGGGGAAATGTTATCTTCTCAACATGAAAAAAAGCAAGTTCAACACAAAATAGAAATCTGAAGTGTAGGACAGGACAAAACGGGGACACACACAGATGTCCCCTCTCCTCCTGGAGCAACCCAAACATTTAGATGGCTGCACACACCTTTCCATAAGTCGGTGGTGATGGTGGTGGGGGTATTTGTTTGAAAATAAGAACAAGTGACTGAGGAAGTTTCTGGGCATTTAGGGACCAAGGCTTTGCCCTCTTCCCAATCACTTGGGGGAGAAGAAAAAGCAGGGCGGACACCTTCAGAGGCAGGAGGCTGAGGACTGCTAGTGGGGTTAACAGTTAATTCCCCTCCTGAGGCCGAGATGGAATGGGGCAGGAGAAAGACCGGAAATCCCACCCCCCTTCCTTCCTAGTGACCGCTACCTGCTGTTCCCTACTCTCTTCTCATCCACTACTCAGGCTGAGGATGGTGGGCACTGTTTGGTTTTCTGGCACTGGCTGGTTCTAAATGGGAGAAATTTTTTGAAAGAATATTAGACTGGCCAGTTATGAGAAGTGGGTGCCAGAAGGAAATAAAAGGTAACCCAGAATGGCAGAAATGCAGGTCTGTCAAGAGTGGAAAGAGAAAGGAGACATTCCACAAACAAATATTTGAGTGCCTACTATGTGCCAGGCATTGTTCAACCCCCAAAACAGAAAAAAAAAACAACAAAAAAACCCAAAAACAAAACAAACAAACAAAAAATACAGGACAGAGGCAGCAGAAAGAAATTCTGGAGAAAAGGGGCGGCTGAAGGAAGCAGAGGGAATGGCAGCCTGAGGTGGGNGGTCATCCTCCTGAAGTCAGCGTCAGTGCCCTACACCTTCTTCTCCTCAAGGTCGTCCTCCTGAAGCCAGCGTCAGTGCCCTACACCTTCTTCTCCTGAAGGTCATCCTCCTGAAGCCAGCATCAGTGGCCTACACCTTCTCCTGAAGGTCGTCCTCCTGAAGCCAGCGTCAGTGCCCTACACCTTCTTCTCCTCAAGGTCATCCTCCTGAAGCCAGCATCAATGCCTTAATCAGCAAACATAATTGCCTCTTACTCTCCTTGACATTTCTGCCACATAGAATACCGTGTCCCTTCCTGGGGGCTGTGTGGCTCACATGAACTCCCCTTCCCTTAATATCTTAGCGAAACAGCTCTGGACCTGGCGCAGCCTTGACTTCCCAGTCCATCTGACACACACGCCTCCGATCCCCTCTTGTGGTTATTCACTTTTCCATCTTCTTTGCCCCCAATATATGTCGAGATACTCCCTGCTAAGGTTGATGTCTTACTTATATTTGCTCTACTCTTAGTATCACCCCAAGACAGGGCACATGGTTGAACATTAAATATCTATCGAGCTGAGAACCTTAGAGCACACTAGGAAGAATCTGTGTTCGTGATATCCAGGCTTCTAGAGAGGAAGCCGTATCATAGGCCTCACTGAAAAGCACGCTTCCCTTCTCTGCTTGACTATAGAGTGACTGTTGACACCAGCCAGGCATCTTTACCTCGTGGGGCTGCATGCTTCTCTGCTGGCAAGATAGTTGGGAAATGATCATAGCTGTTGTAAGTACTACATATGTTTAAGCCAGAAAGATCTTTCTAGAAAAACAAATCATGACTTTCAGCATTTGCTCTAGACTTCTGAGGCCACTAGATCTCATTTATTCCTAGTAATGATTTAGTGAGATACTTCTCCTTTTAAATCAACAATAAGGATAAATTAGCCTCATTATTATTTTCCAGAAAACTGAATTAGGAAAAGGTACTGGGTAGCACTGAAGCAAATATGTGTGCAGAGTATGCATGCTGAATAAACTAAAGTTCCCAGAAAATACACAGAACAAAACAAAACCCCACGTCCTGGGCTGGTGGTGGAGCAGATTGGAGGATGGAGGACTTTCTGATGTTGCACAGCAGCACTTTCAGCCTTCTCTGAGTGGGTGCACCCCCCACAACACCATTCCCAACACCCCCCGTTTAGGAGTAAAAGACAGGGAAGGAGCAGAGTCTAGAAAGGATGGCATACAGAACTCTATCTCAGCCTAACTGTTAACGTGTATGTTTGCTGTCAAAATTGATGTAGAAAAAAGCGAGTTGTAGGAATAGTAAGGAATGAAAAGACAATTACAAACTGAGCTGTTATTGGGAAGAGATGCTAAATCCACAGGTGGAAAACGCCTCTATATACGAATGAAGAAGGGAAACAAGGGATCGCTTTCAAAAGGATTCCCAAAGACTAGGAAAGGGCTGGCAGAGAGCGTGCCAGCCACAGGGAGCAGGGCTGAGGCTGCAGCCCCGTCTGCAAAATGCTCTCATTTTCACATTTGCTTCATGAAGGGAAATTTAGGATGGAAGATACTGTTTTTTTATATAGGCATGCACTACTCAACAAAAACCACTTTACAATAATAACTAGTATCTAGATCTTATATGTTGATCGATTACTATGGTGGAAATGATATTTTTGAGACAAGGTTTCCTGTAGCCTTCATTGGCTTCTAATCCCTAGGTAATCAAGGATGACCTTGAACTACCATGATTCTACCCCATACTTGCCCAGACTAGATTATAAGCGTAGGCCACCACGTCTAACATGAAATGGTCTTCTATGCATGGGCGCTGTGAGAAAGGGACCTTGTCCTCTTGTCTGTTATGTACGGTACTTAATCCTGGATAGGTGACTGAATAAATGAAATCCACTAAAATAAAGAAGCCACCTGTCCCCCTCTGGGTGATGGGTTATATGCAGTCACACAGGAATCTTAGTTCACAGCAGAGCTGCAGCCTGCCAGCAGAGCAGGGAGTGCTGTCTCCAGGTGGGCTCTGCACTACTGGGATGGAGTTACTTCTGGCCCTGCTCTGACCGCCCACGCAGAAGGTAGGATGCAAAGCCCAGATGACAGGAAGGGGATGTGGCAACGTGAGGCGCATACCTGATGACGGTGGGGTACAGCTCAGAGGTGTAGATGTAAACGATGTTGAAGGCAGCACTGATTGTCAGCTTCCCCATCAAGGACAAGGAGTGGCCGTTCACTACTGCAAACACACCTGTGTCTGTGAGGAGAACAGATCACCTGTGAAGTCCACGGTGAGAACAACTCCTTCAAATGACAGTGAAATCATTGTGAAGGGTCAAGCATTCAGATTGATCTCAGCTGGCAATGAGGTAGCACACCACACTCAGAAGGGCTTAGCTTTAGCAATCCCCCCAACACACACACCAACACACACACACAACACACATACTTCTCAGTGTCTCAGCTATTCCTGTGATCTGGCACACTGTTACTTAGTGAGATATGGCCTGCACTCTTTCCTGAGAAACCCTGAAAACTCCTGTACTGAGGGGAAGTAAGTGTACCCGTCACGGGTGCCAACATTTCCTTTCTTTGTAATCTCTCATTGGGACTGACCCTGAGGACAGCCCCGGAGAGCTTTGATCTGCAGTTTTCAGACCTTGCTGTTGTATGTGTCAGCTTCCCTCATTGCAACAAATACCTGAGTAAATAATTCTTAGCTTTAGAGGAAGAAAGGTTATTTTGGACTCAAGGTTATGGGTGTTTCATCATGGCTGACTGGCTCTGTTGCTTTGGCCCTGGGGTGAGGTGGAATACCTTGGTGAGAGCACATGGTAGAGAAGCCTGCTCACTTGTGGTGGCCAGGAAGCAAAACAGAGAGGAAAAGGAGGTCAGGGTCCTAATGTCCCCTTCAAGGGCATGTCCCTGATAACCTCACTTCTCTCCTTTAGATCTTACCTCCTAAAAGTTCCACCACCTCCTAGCAGTACCCTGGACTTGTGGACCAAACCCTCAGCACATGGACTTGGGGGATTACTCAAAATAAGAATTACAGAAGTACTCCAAGCAGGCATGGTGGTGCACGTCTGGAGTCCAGGCATTTGGGAGCAGAGGCACGGGAAGGATCTCTGTGAGATGGAGGCCAGCGTTGATCTACATAGTTTGAGTTCCAGGCCAGCCAAAAAAGAAAAAAAAAAAAAAAAAAAAAAACAAAAATTACAAAAAAAAAAAAATAAGAAGTATTGTATTGAGGTAAGGAATAATCTCATCAAAAGTACAAAAGTTACAAAATTGAAAGAAGAAATGTGTAGAACCCCTAATTTTCTGCCTTGGATTTCTAATTGGCCACTATATTTGAGCTTCTTAATCTATTTACAGAAAATGTAAAAATATAATTTAATTACCAGTTCATTTACTTCCTATAATACCCTCAATTATCCTGTGGTTCTTTTTATTATCAACATTCTTCTCTCTGGGATTCTACAGCTTAATTATTGCCTGTTAAATATATCGAATGTCTCCTCTTCAGAAATCCATTGTGTTTCTGTTCGTCAAAATAAGCTTTTCTCTTATAAGAGAAAAAATCCCACCCTTGCCTATGCTTCCTCCCATCACCATCAAACTTGGCCATTCCACTTCCTCTGTGGCTCCCAGCACTCTGGCTTCTGACACCTTCTTCTCTTGAAGGTCATTCTCCTGAAGCCAGATCAATGCCCTACACCTTCTCCTGAAGGTCGTCCTCCTGAAGCCAGCGTCAGTGCCCTATACCTTCTTCTCCTGAAGGTCATCCTCCTGAAGCCAGCGTCAGTGCCCTATACCTTCTTCTCCTGAAGGTCATCCTCCTGAAGCCAGCGTCAGTGCCCTACACCTTCTTCTCCTCAAGCCCTGGCTGGTCTCGGGCAGTGGAAATCCTGCTTCTGCCTCGGACTCTGGGATCACAGGTGGGAGGCAGCATGGCCAGAAGGAATGGATTTTTAATTTCTGTAATTTTAATTAATTTAAATAGCCACATGAGGATAATAACTATCATATTAGTGTGTCTACAGAAAACACAGAAATCAGCATTTGAGGTTTTTTAATGAATATATTGAACTTTAGTTCTCCTATAAGTTAATATAGGTAGAGAACCAGGGCTTTGTGATCTGCAAATGCAAAGTTTGCCCATTCATTGAAATTCAGCTATTAAAAAGTCAGACATATAAATAGGAAATGGCTGTGTGTGCGCTGTCAGGTAGCCCAGATTCAATCTTTTATCCTGAATATATTTACAAATATTTTCTCTTGGTTTGCAACTTTAAAAATTATGGGTGCTTTGCTGTATTTTAAGAGCTCCTGTCTCCTTGTGTGATCTGGGTTGGTCCTAAATTCCTGGGCTCACACAATCTTCTTGCCTCTATCTCCCAAATTGCTGTGGCTGAGTCTCAAGTACTCCGCTGCTGGCCTGGCCATTACTATGTTACTATGTAGCCGAAAATGCCCTGGAACTTCTGATCCTCCTGCCTCTGCCTCCCAGGCTGAGATCACAGACATGTGCCACCACATCAGGTTTCACGCTATCAACTGAGCTGCATCTCAAACCCAACAGAGTCTTTTATAAAGCAAAGGTATTTATTTTGACAAATTCTAGGTTATACTTCTTTTTCTGTTTGTGCTTTTTGTGTATTAGTTAAATCTTTTTTGTTTGTTTGTTTGTTTGTTTGTATTTGAGACAGGGTCTCCCTGTAGCCCCAGTTGTCCTGGAACTCACTATGTAGACCAGGCTGGCCTTGAACTCACAGAGATCTGCCTGCCTCTGGGATTAAAGGTATATGCCACCAGACCTTTTAAATAGTCAACTCTGTTCCATGATCGATTGTGTCAACATCATATTGTCTTGATTGCTATAACTAATATAATAAGTTTCAGTCAGACAAGATTTTAAACTTTTTCATCACAAAATTACTTTGGTTAGTATAGAGTCCTCTGAATTTTCATAATTTTTTTTTTTGCATTAACTTGTCAACAAAAGAATTCTCCTGGCATCTGATGTTGTGTTGAAGATGAATCAGTGTGAAGAGAAATGGTATCTTAAGCAATTTCTTCTGATCTTTGGGCATGGTAATCTATTAATATTATTGCTGCCAATTTTCTTACTTAGCCCTCTTTAGTTTCTCTTATCAATGTCAAACTGTGCAGCACATGATTCTGACAAGCTCATTTGTTAATTGAATTTTTTATTTATTTTAAATTTATTTCTTTATTATTAATGTGAGGGGATGTGTGATCTGTGTGGATGTACAGGCCATGACACATGTGTGAAGACCAGAGGACGACTCTGCGGAGCTGGTTCTCTTTCCACCAAGTGGATTCCAGGGATCAAAATCAAGTCACTGGGCTTGGCAGCAAGTACCTTTATCCTCTGAGCCATCTCACTGGCCTCATTTATTAATTCCAATAGATACTTTGTGTATTGTTCACAAATCTACTGTTTTACTTCTATCTCAGCTTGGATCCCTTTAATCACCTGATCTTAGGGAATAATTATTCACTAAGTAGTAAATGTAGCATTGATTAGAGGTTTTCCTTTGATACTATTTGTCAGGCTAAGGGAATTCTACTTCTGGTTGCTGATACTTTTTCTAATGTCTGAGTCCTGAGTTCTAAGAGGTGCTTTTACTACTTGTATTAAAAACAATCATGCAACTTTTGTTTTTCTTTCTGGGTCTTTACATGGTGAGTAATACTGACTGGCATTCACATTTGTGGGATAAACCTCATTTTTGTTCAGTTTAGACATTAGGGCACCTGCTGACCTCACAGACTTAGTTAGGAGAGTATTTACTCCTCCTTTATGTTCTGGGAAGTCATGGAGAATTGATTTTATTTCTTATTTATGTGTTTCACAGAACTTAGAGTGAAGTTATCAGGGCCTGTAATTCTCTGTGGGAATGTTTTTTAACTACACATTCAATTTCTCTAGCAGACACAGGGCTATTAATGTCATCTGCTTGCTTCTGCATAAGCTTTCTTTGTTTCTTTAAAGATTTACCCATTTTTCCAAAATTGAATTTACTGGCATAAAATTATTCACATATTCTCTTATTAATGCCTAAAGGTTCTTTAGTGATGTGTCCATTTTCATTTCTGATGTTTGTAATCTGTGCCATCTTTTTCTACTACTTTGTTTGGATGTGTTTAAGATGAATTAATTTTTATTGGTCTTTTTTGTTGTTGTTGTTTACCAATTCCCATTTATTTTTGGCTCTTGGGGAAATGTTATCTTTTCAACATGAAAAAAAGCAAGTTCAACACAAAATAGAAATCTGAAGTGTAGGACAGGACAAAACGGGGACACACACAGATGTCCCCTCTCCTCCGGGAGCAACCCAAACATTTAGATGGCTGCACACACCTTTCCATAAGTCGGTGGTGATGGTGGTGGGGGTATTTGTTTGAAAATAAGAACAAGTGACTGAGGAAGTTTCTGGGCATTTAGGGACCAAGGCTTTGCCCTCTTCCCAATCACTTGGGGGAGAAGAAAAAGCAGGGCGGACACCTTCAGAGGCAGGAGGCTGAGGACTGCTAGTGGGGTTAACAGTTAATTCCCCTCCTGAGGCCGAGATGGAATGGGGCAGGAGAAAGACCGGAAATCCCACCCCCCTTCCTTCCTAGTGACCGCTACCTGCTGTTCCCTACTCTCTTCTCATCCACTACTCAGGCTGAGGATGGTGGGCACTGTTTGGTTTTCTGGCACTGGCTGGTTCTAAATGGGAGAAATTTTTTGAAAGAATATTAGACTGGCCAGTTATGAGAAGTGGGTGCCAGAAGGAAATAAAAGGTAACCCAGAATGGCAGAAATGCAGGTCTGTCAAGAGTGGAAAGAGAAAGGAGACATTCCACAAACAAATATTTATTGAGTGCCTACTATGTGCCAGGCATTGTTCAACCCCCAAAACAGAAAAAAAAAACAACAAAAAAAAAAAACCCAAAAACAAAACAAACAAACAAAAAATACAGGACAGAGGCAGCAGAAAGAAATTCTGGAGAAAAGGGGCCGCTGAAGGAAGCAGAGGGAATGGCAGCCTGAGGTGGGGGGGGCTCTGCCTCAGGCCTCCTCTTCTGCCTCCTCACGAAACCCTCTTCCTCTTCTGCGGTACTCGGAGACGAGGTCATTCATGTTGCTCTCGGCTTCAGTGAACTCCATCTCGTCCATGCCCTCACCTGTGTACCAATGGAGGAAGGCCTTCCGGCGGAACATGGCTGTAAACTGCTCAGAGATGCGCTTGAAGAGCTCCTGGATGGCGGTGCTGTTGCCAGTGAAGGTGACAGCCATCTTGAGGCCACACGGTGGGATGTCACAGACGGTGGTCTTGACATTGTTGGGGATCCATTCCATGAAGTAGCTGCTGTTCTTGTTCTGCACGTTGAGCATCTGCTCATCCATCTCCTTCATGGACATCCGTCCACGGAAGACAGCAGCCACTGTGAGGTACCGGCCGTGGCAGGGGTCACAGGCAGCCATCATGTTCTTTGCATTGAAGACCTGCTGGGTGAGTTCAGACACAACGAGGGCCCGATACTGCTGGCTTCCACGGCTGGTGAGAGGGGCGAAGCCAGGCATGAAGAAGTGGAGCCTTGGGAAGGGCACCATGTCAACTGCCAGCTTGCGGAGGTCAGCGTTGAGCTGGCCAGGGAATCGGAGGCAGGTAGTGACGCAGCTCATGGTGGCTGAGACCAGGTGGTTCAGGTCCCCGTAGGTGGGTGTGGTGAGCTTCAGGGTTCGGAAGCAGATGTCATAGAGGGCCTCGTCAATGCAGTAGGTCTCATCTGTGCTCTCTACCAACTGATGGACCGAGAGGGTGGCGTTGTAGGGCTCAACCACAGTGTCAGACACTTGGGTGAGGACACCACGCTGAAGGTGTTTATGATCCGGTCGGGATACTCTTCTCGGATCTTGCCAATGAGCAGGGTGCCGGTTCCAGAGCCAGTGCCTCCTCCAAGTGAGGGGGTCAGCTGGAAGCCCTGCAGGCAGTCACAGCTCTCCGCCTCCTTCCGAACCACATCCAGGACAGAGTCAACCAACTCAGCACCCTCTGTGTAGTGGCCTTTGGCCCAGTTGTTGCCTGCCCCAGACTGACCAAAAACAAAGTTGTCTGGTCTGAAGAACTGGCCAAAAGGACCTGAGCGAACAGAGTCCATGGTCCCAGGTTCCAGATCCACTAAGATGGCTCAAGGTACATACTTGCCACCTGTGGCTTCATTATAATACACGGAGATGCAGTCCAGCTGCAGGTCGCTGTCCCCATGGTAGGTACCGGTGGGGTCGATCCCATGCCTTTCGCTGATCACTTCCTAGAACTTGGCACCGATCTGGTTGCCACACTGACCAGCCTGAATGTGCATGATTTCCCTCATGGTTAAGGTTTACTGCAATGAATTTTTGCTCGCTTCAAAGTAGGTACTGAGCAAGAAGCAATATTAAGGGTTTTTGGTTTGTTTGTTTTTTTCCTGGGCCAGTCATGGGCTGGAAGAATGGAACGTGGCCTGGAGGCTGGAGCAGCGAGATGCAAGCTCCAATTTTTATTGGTCTTAAACAATAGGGTTTCCCTGTAGCCACAGCTGGCCTTCCTAAGTAGCTAAGTAGACCAGGTTGGCTGATCTCACAGAGATCCACCTGCCTCTGCCTCCCAAGTCCTGGGATCAAGGTCTGCACCACCATGCTCAGCTTGGCTTTCTTTCTTCCTTTTTTTCCAAAATATTTATTTATTTATTTATTTATTTATTTATTTATTTATTTATTTATTTTATGTGTAGGAGTGCTATGCCTGCATGTGTGTGAGTGCACCCGTATCATGCAATGTCTGTAGAGGACAGAAGAGGGCGTAGGATCCCCTGGATCCTATGTGGGTGCTGGGATTAGAACATGGGTCTTCTGCGAGAACAACCAGAGCCTTAACCGCTGAGCTGTCTCTCTAGCCCTTGGCTTTCCTTTTTAAAGTTTGTCTTCTACTTTCTTGAGATGGAAGCTTGAATCATTAATGTGAAAAGTTTCTGGTCTTTAAATCTATGTGTGTATATTATATGCATATATATTATACTATCTATATTATATATATATATATATAAATGTTCATATTTAAGCCTTGTTACATCTGCATCTCATGCACTTTGATATTAAATACTTTATGGTTCAACTAAAATAGTTTTTAATTTCCTTTGCTATTTTTTTCTTTGTCCTGTGTGTTTTTAAAAGTATTGGTTAACATTCACATGTTTGAGGATTTTCTTTTTGTTGTGGTTTTGGGTTTTGTTGTTGTTATTGTTTGTTTGTTTCTTTGTTTGAGACTAGGTCTCACTATGTAGCCCTGCTGGCCTGGAACTCACTAAGGTAGACCAGGATAGTCTTGATCTCACAGAGCTCCACCTGCCTCTGACTCCTGAGTGCTAGGATTAAAGGTGTGTGCTACCATGCCTGACCAGTGTTCTGTTTTTAAGCACTTTTAGGGAAAATAGAAAAGGGCCTTTCATCAAGGGCTCCTTTGGCCCAGGTCGTCTCTCTCTAATGGTTAATATCTAGCTAAAGAATGCACAGAGCATTCATGGCTTTGGGTTCCAGGAATTATTCTGCCTGCTATTATCTAATCATCCTCCCCAGCCCTGTCTGGTAGTCCTCCCCAGCCCTGTCTGGTAGTCCTCCCCAGCCCTGTCTGGTAGTCCTCCCCAACCCTGCCTGGTGATCCTCCCCAACCCTGTCTGGTGATCCTCCTCACTCCTGTCTGGTGATCCTCTGTTGGGAGCCAAAGCTGTCAGGCATACATGCTCACAGAAAATTACTAACTTACTTATCTCAGGAGTTTAGGAGCCAGCTTACTTACCTCAGGAATTTACAAGCCAGCTTACATACCTCAGGAGTTTATGAGTGNACAGGGTCTCCCTGTAGTCCCAGCTGTCCTGGAACTCACTCTGTAGACCAGGCTGGCTTTGAACTCACAAAGATCCGCCTGCCTCTGCCTCCCAAGTGCTAGGATTAAAAGGCATGAGCCACCATGCCCAGCGTGACCAGTATCTTTTGTCTAGAAAGTAGAACCTTTGAAAAGTATTTTTAGTGGACCACTTCTCACCAACCCAAAAGCTACGGATGTCATCAAAGAGCATCTGAGATATTTATTTATTATTTATCATTTTGAGACATGGTCTCCCTTTAGCCTCAGCTGGCCTGGAACTCACTATGAAGACCAGGCTGGCCTTGAACTCCCAGAGATCTGCCTTCTTCTGTCTCCCAAGTGCTGGGATTAAAGGCATGTGCCACCATGCTAGGCACATCTGAACTTATAAGAGTTTTTCTCTTTGTTGTAACCCATCTACGCTGTGGTCCCTCAAATGTATTTGGTAAATACCTTGGTTTATGTCTACTTTTTATTCAGTTGGCTAATAACCCTAATAACCCTTGTGTCAATGCTTCTTCAATGGAACTTTTTTTTCTGCCACACCCTGATCCATGTTCCTGGACCATGGTCACTCACATTTGGCTCAAGAATAAGTATCTCAGCCGGGCGCTGTAGCGCATGCCTTTAATCCTAGCACTCGGGAGGCAGAGGCAGGCGGATCTTTGTGAGTTCAAGGCCAGCCTGGTCTACAGAGTGAGTTCTAGGACAGCTGGGGCTACAGAGAGACCCTGTCTCAAAAAGACCAAAAACAAAACAAAACAAAAGAAAAACCTATTGCTTGTTCCCTTTGAGGTCAGAGGTGTTTTCTGTTGATACCTGGCAATGATTAGCAAATTTGAAAAGGAAAAATTTCCCCTAGTTCCAATTACATGAAGAATGGCATCTTTCAAACCCTCATAAGGTACTTTCCATCTTTACTAACAGGACAAAGTACTACCATCTGGAAATTTAAATTCACATGGAGCACAGAGAGATTTATCTAACTCCCCACAGGCTCCAAAGCTGCAAGAAGAGTCCCATGGGAGGTGGCAGACACCTCTGGCCATAGCTCATTTAGGAGGCTGACTCTGGCCACAGGCCCAAGCATGCTCCATTGGCCCAGCAACCCATCTGCTGCTTGAAGGTTTTCTCCTTTTCTCCTGCCCACACACCTGCAGTCGCCACTTCTCCCCGAGATGGCTGATGTCAAGAACAAACAGCTTTCTCTGTTAGCTTTCTGCCAGCTGCTGGGCTGTTGGCTTTGTTCTGGAAGGCTCTGCAGTCACTGGACTTGTCTTCTTGACCTACATTGCCAGTTATTACCAGTGAATGGTGAAAGGGTTGTTTTGGAAAAAAAGTGAAGTGACTGAAATGGAAAATTAAAGTGAAATTATGCTTTTTAAAAAGAGGATTTGCAGAACATTTGTGTCTTTTCATGTATTAAGCTCAATGAGGTCATAAATCTATTCCAATGATGCATCTATTAAGGAGTGCACTTTCAGAAACTCTTTTTGAGAGACTTTTTTNCTGAATCCACTGGTGGAAAGAGAACCAGCTCCGCAGAGTCCGGCCTCTGGTCCTTCACACATGTGTCATGGCCTGTACATCCACACAGATCACACATCCCCTCACATGAATAAAGAAAGAAATAAATTTAAAATAAATAGAAAATGTACAATTAACAATGAGCTTTGTAGAATCATGTGGCTGGCACATTTGACATTGATAAGAGAAAATAAAGAGGGCTTAAGTAAGAAAATTGGCGAGCATAATATTATCGGATTAAACCATGCCCAAAAGATCAGAAGAAATTCTTAAGAACTAACCATTTCTCTTCACAACTGATTCATCTTCAACAACACAACATCAGTGCCAGGAAATTCTTGTTGACATAATGCAAAAAAAAAAAAAAAACTTATGAAATTCAGCGGCCTTCTATACTCGAACCAAGTAATTTTTGTGATGCAACATGTTTAACCTCTGGTCATGACTGAAACCTTCTTCTCTCTTTTCTAGCCCTCAAGACAATATGATGTTGACACAATCGATCATGGAACAGAGTTGACTATTTAAAAGGTCTGGTGGCATATACCTTTAATCCCCAGATGCAGGCAGATCTCGTGAGATTGAGGCCAGCCCTAGGATCTACATAAGTGAGTTCCATGCCACTGTGGCTACAGGGAGACCCTGTCCAAAACAAACAAACAAACAACAAACAACAAAACAAAAAAGAGTTAACTAATACACAAAAAGCACAAACAGAAAAAGAAGTATAACCTAGAATTTGTCAAAATAAATACCTTTGCTTTATAAAAGACTCTGTTGGGTTTGAGATGCAGCTCAGTGATGCGTGAACCTGATGGTTGTGGCCATGTCTGTGATCTCAGCCGTGGGAAGGCAGAGGCAGGAGGATCAGAAGGGCCAAGGTCATTTTCGGCTACATAGTAACATAGTAATGGCCAGGCCAGCAGCGGAGTACTTGAGACTCAGCCACAGCAATTTGGGAGATATATTCAATAAGATGTGAGTGACCCATTAATTTATGACCAAGCCCAGATCACACAAGAGACAGGAGCTCTTAAAAATACAATAAGCCAGCATAATTTTTAAATTTGCAAACCAAGAGAAAATATTTTGTAAATCATATTACAGGTGATAAAAGATTGAATCCAACATAGAGGAAAGGGAATCTTAGAACTCAGAATAAGAAAAAAAATGGACAAAGATTGTAAGATTTAAGAGACAATGCTCTAAAAGGTTGTCTAGAGGCAGTATGGGAAGAGATGTTCAAACCCATCAGACATCAGAGAAATAACAGTTAAAACTGTGCTGAGATGCTAGCACATATATTAGAAAGGCAAAACAGAAACTGCTTGAGACAATGGCACAGACACTCAGGCAAACATCTGGAAACTTGTTTAAAGTGAAGCATAAGCTTCCTCTATGACAGGAAACAAAGGCTCTACTGCAAATGCTCATAGCATGATGGACACTATCCCCAAGCTAGAAGAACCCAAATGCCCACCAGCCCTGATGAATGGATAATCAAATTGTGGTACATAACCACACAATGGGATATTAGCCAACAACAACAGAAAGAAAATGAACCGTGACATCATACAACATGAGCCCATTTCAGAAGCATTATGCTAAGTGAAAGAAGCCAGACCAAAAAGTCTGGAAACTTATTTATTCAGGTGAAATTCTAGAAAAGGTGAGACTACGAGGACAGCATTTTGCACCTATATGGTATTTTTCTTTTAAAGAAACAAGCGAAGGTCGGCCAGAGGGCTTAGTGGGTAAAGGTGCTTGCACCAAGCCTGATAATCCAAGTTCAGTCCCCAGATCCTCATGGTGCATGGAGAGAATTGACTCCTGAAAACTGTCCTCCATGACTCTATCACATGTTGCACCTGCATATGCCACATACACACACATACAAAAACGGCCAGTGACCGTGTATATAAAACTATGGGCTTGCTTTTGTGTCTGTGTCAATACGCATGTGCGGCGCTCCTGAGACTTAGGTGCAATTGAAATTAACCGAGAAGGAACCAACAAAAGCAAGAAAAAGGAGCTATGATACTTTGGCTATTATATCATGAACATATGAACAAACAAAAAATTCCTTTTATATAGCTATTTATATGGTGTACACCTCAATCCCAGCACTCAGGAGAGACAGGCAAGCCATGATGGGTGTTCACAGTTAAGTTCAAGGTCTCCTTGGTGACACAGTAAGTTCAAGACAGCTTGGGCTAACCTGTGGACCGTTGACACACAACACACACCAAAACAAAACAAATTTGCTTAAAGCACCCATTAAAAGAAGAGAAGACATTCCTGAAGTTCTGCTAATTTTGGAACAACAAATATTTGTGGCCAAGGAGTTTCAAAGCCAACCTGGGCAACAGAGTATGATATGACAAGTGTCTCTTAAAACAGAGCACCTCTAAAGAAATGAAAAGGGTAGACCAAGAGAAAATAGCCACAAAAGAGATACCTGACTTAATTCAAAATAAAGGTATCTTACAACTCAGGAAGGAAAAAATGGACGAAAGGGACGTTCCTAATGATGGGTTTCAAAAGTCTCATCAAGGCCTGAGAGATGACCTAGCGGTTAAGGAGTGCTGACTGCTCTTACAGAGGAACCCCCGGGTTCGATCCCAAGCACCCACAGGTGGCGGCGAGACCGTCCTGAAACGCGCAATTCAAGGAGAACAACTCCAGTTCCAGTGAATCCTAGACCCTCTTCTGACTCCGCGGCATTGCACTACACGGGTGCACGAGACTTGCATGCATACAGTACATTCCATAATACAGAAAAAAAAAATAAAAAAAAAAAAAAAAAGATATCATAGTCAGTTACAAGTAGAAGTGTTTTTCCAGACTTAATAAAAATAAAAGCTCAGTCCTTTAAGCAAAGAGCTACATCTGATAGAATTAAGTAAAATAAAAGTCTTAGTTACAGTTATGCATGTTAAAATGTAATACTTAGTTAGAGACATGTGGCAGGCTTCTCCTTTGAGAAAAACAGAACTAATTAAGAGACTCTCCCAGGCCATGGCTTGAATTACAACCTAGAGATAACAAACGAGGGATAGATGGGGGCCAGGAAGAATGAGAATGAACCAAACTGAAGCTTCAGAGGGAAACAATGTCTCACAAACAAACCACCCATGGTCTATGGTTTTATGACTACTGTTTGTTCCTGGAGATGTGCTAATCTTGAGCAAAGTGCCATGTGTAAAGTGCTTCTGGTTAGTGCTTCTGGTTAATGTGTAAAACTTAAACTCCTTAGTAAAGGGCTTAATTGTTCCTGGGGATGTATTAATCTTGATCTGTCTTTTCTGACATGTACTATATAAACAGTTGCTTGCTCTTAGTAAAATGCACCAGATTCAAGACCACTCTGGTGTCATGTCTGTCTAATATTTTGCCTAACCTGTGCCCTCCTTTCAAGACCCTGATCCCCGCAGTCAGAGGAAAACCCCCCGCTGGGACAGTCTGCAGCAATCCTCCCCACCCCTGCCTGGTGATCCTCCTCACTCCTGTCTGGTGATCCTCCTCTCTCCTGTCTGGTGATCCTCCTCTCTCCTGTCTGGTGATCCTCCTCACTCGTGTCTGGTGATCCTCCTCTCTCCTGTCTGGTGGTCTTCCCCACTCCTGTCTGGTGGTCTTCCCCACTCCTGTCTGGTGGTCCTCCCCACTCCTGTCTGGTGATCCTTCTCTCTCCTGTGTGGCGATCCTCCCCCCCCCCGTCTGGTGGTCCTCCTCACTCCTGTCTGGTGATCCTCCTCTCTCCTGTCTGGTGGTCCTCCCCACTCCTGTCTGGTGATCCTCCCCACTCCTGTCTGGTGATCCTCCTCTCTCCTGTCTGGTGATCCTCCNGGAGTTTCAGACGGTTCTCGGCCGCCATGTGGGTGCTGGGGATCGAACCCGGGTCCTCTGTAAGAGCGGTCGGCGCTCTTAACCGCTAGGTCATCTCTCCAGCCCTTGAGAGACTTTTTGAAACCATCATTAGAAATGTCCCTTTCGTCCATTTTTTTTCCTTCCTGAGTTGTAAGATACCTTTATTTTGAATTAAGTCAGGTATCTCTTTTGTGGCTATTTTCTCTTGGTCTACCCTTTTCATTTCTTTAGAGGTGCTCTGTTTTAAGAGACACTTGTCATATCATACTATGTTGCCCAGGTTGGCTTTGAACTCCTGGCTCAAGCAATATTTTGTTGGTTCCAAATAGCAGAACTTCAGCATAGTCATTCTCTTCTTTTACTGGGTGCTTATAAGCAAATTTGTTTTGTTTTGGTGTGTTGTGAGTCAAGGTCACAGGTAGCCCAAGCTGTCGTTGAACTTACTGTGTCACCAAGGAGACCTTGAACTTAACTGTGAACACCCATCATGGCCTTCCTGTCTCCTCCTGAGTGCTGGGATTGGAGGTGTACACCACTATACCTAGCTCTAAAAGGAATTTTTTGTTTGTTCATATGTTCATGATATAATAGCCAAAGTATCATAGCTCCTTTTTCTTGCTTTTGTTGTTTCTTTCTCTGGTACTTTCCATTGGACTCAGGTCTCAGGAGGCCGCACCTGCAGTCTGCCACAGAACCACACGCCCAGCCCATTAGTTTTATTATTACACTTGTTCACTGGCCGTGTGTATGTGTGTGTATGTGCATATGCAGGTGCACACATGTGTAGAGGTCAGAGGACAACTTCCAGGAGTCAATTCTCTCCATGCACCATGAGGATCCTGGGGACTGAACTTGGATTACCAGGTTTGGTGGCAAGCACCTTTACCCACTAAGCCATCTGGCAGACCTTCGCTTGTTTCTTTAAAAGAAAAATACCATATAGGTGCAAAATGCTGTCCTCGTAGTCTCACCTTTTCTAGAATTTCACCTGAATAAATAAGTTTCCAGACTTTTTGGTCTGGCTTCTTTCACTTAGCATAATGCTTCTGAAATGGGCTCATGTTGTATGATGTCACGGTTCATTTCTTTCTGTTGTTGTTGGCTAATATCCCATTGTGTGGTTATGTAACAATTTGCTTATCCATTCATCAGCTGGTGGGCATTTGGGTTCTTCTAGCTTGGGGATAGTGTCCATCATGCTATGAGCATTTGCAGTAGAGCCTTTGTTTCCTGTCATAGAGGAAGCTTATGCTTCACTTTAAACAAGTTTCCAGATGTTTGCCTGAGTGTCTGTGCCATTGTCTCAAGCAGTTTCTGTTTTGCCTTTCTAATATATGTGCTAGCATCTCAGCACAGTTTTAACTGTTATTTCTCTGATGTCTGATGGGTTTGAACATCTCTTCCCATACTGCCTCTAGACAACCTTTTAGAGCATTGTCTGCTTAAATCTTTGTCCATTTTTTTCTTATTCTTGAGTTATAAGATTCCTTTCTCTATTTTGGATTCAATCTTTTATCCTGAATATATTTACAAATATTTTCTCTTGGTTTGCAACTTTAAAAATTATGGGTGCTTTGCTGTATTTTAAGAGCTCCTGTCTCCTTGTGTGATCTGGGTTGGTCCTAAATTCCTGGGCTCACACAATCTTCTTGCCTCTATCTCCCAAATTGCTGTGGCTGAGTCTCAAGTACTCCGCTGCTGGCCTGGCCATTACTATGTTACTATGTAGCCGAAAATGCCCTGGAACTTCTGATCCTCCTGCCTCTGCCTCCCAGGCTGAGATCACAGACATGTGCCACCACATCAGGTTTCACGCTATCAACTGAGCTGCATCTCAAACCCAACAGAGTCTTTTATAAAGCAAAGGTATTTATTTTGACAAATTCTAGGTTATACTTCTTTTTCTGTTTGTGCTTTTTGTGTATTAGTTAAATCTTTTTTGTTTGTTTGTTTGTTTGTTTGTTTGTTTGTATTTGAGACAGGGTCTCCCTGTAGCCCCAGTTGTCCTGGAACTCACTATGTAGACCAGGCTGGCCTTGAACTCACAGAGATCTGCCTGCCTCTGGGATTAAAGGTATATGCCACCAGACCTTTTAAATAGTCAACTCTGTTCCATGATCGATTGTGTCAACATCATATTGTCTTGATTGCTATAACTAATATAATAAGTTTCAGTCAGACAAGATTTTAAACTTTTTCATCACAAAATTACTTTGGTTAGTATAGAGTCCTCTGAATTTTCATAATTTTTTTTTTTGCATTAACTTGTCAACAAAAGAATTCTCCTGGCATCTGATGTTGTGTTGAAGATGAATCAGTGTGAAGAGAAATGGTATCTTAAGCAATTTCTTCTGATCTTTGGGCATGGTAATCTATTAATATTATTGCTGCCAATTTTCTTACTTAGCCCTCTTTAGTTTCTCTTATCAATGTCAAACTGTGCAGCACATGATTCTGACAAGCTCATTTGTTAATTGAATTTTTTATTTATTTTAAATTTATTTCTTTATTATTAATGTGAGGGGATGTGTGATCTGTGTGGATGTACAGGCCATGACACATGTGTGAAGACCAGAGGACGACTCTGCGGAGCTGGTTCTCTTTCCACCAAGTGGATTCCAGGGATCAAAATCAAGTCACTGGGCTTGGCAGCAAGTACCTTTATCCTCTGAGCCATCTCACTGGCCTCATTTATTAATTCCAATAGATACTTTGTGTATTGTTCACAAATCTACTGTTTTACTTCTGTCTCAGCTTGGATCCCTTTAATCACCTGATCTTAGGGAATAATTATTCACTAAGTAGTAAATGTAGCATTGATTAGAGGTTTTCCTTTGATACTATTTGTCAGGCTAAGGGAATTCTACTTCTGGTTGCTGATACTTTTTCTAATGTCTGAGTCCTGAGTTCTAAGAGGTGCTTTTACTACTTGTATTAAAAACAATCATGCAACTTTTGTTTTTCTTTCTGGGTCTTTACATGGTGAGTAATACTGACTGGCATTCACATTTGTGGGATAAACCTCATTTTTGTTCAGTTTAGACATTAGGGCACCTGCTG
>VZQC01009134.1:2043811-2141364 GCA_009823505.1 Rhizomys pruinosus
TCTGGTGATCCTCCCCACTCCTGTCTGGTGGTCCTACACACTCCTGTCTGGTGGTCCTCCACACTCCTGTCTGGTGATCCTCCTCTCTCCTGTCTGGTGGTCCTCCCCACTACTGTCTGGTGATCCTCTCTCTCCTGTCTGGTGGTCCTCCCCCTCCTGTCTGGTGGTCCTCCCCCTCCTGTCTGGTGGTCCTCCCCACTCCTGTCTGGTGATCCTCCTCTCTCCTGTCTGGTGAACCTCCCCCTCCTGTCTGGTAGTCCTCCCCACTCCTGTCTGGTGGTCCTCCTCTCTCCTGTCTGGTGAACCTCCCCCTCCTATCTGGTGATCCTCCTCTCTCCTGTCTGGTGATCCTCCTCTCTCCTGTCTGGTGAACTTCCCCCTCCTGTCTGGTAGTCCTTCCCACCCCTGTTTGGTGATCCTCCTCACTCCTGCTTGGTGATCCTCCCCACTCCTGCCTGGTGGTCCTCCTCTGTCTTGTCTGGGGTTTTCCCCTTGGCCATCTCTAACGCATGCACAAATCAGCAAGCAGCCAGACTTGAAGGCTCATCTGCAGTCTTTGGGGACCTTCCTCTGTGTGTCTTACTCCTCTCAATACCTTTGCACAGCAAACCCTAGCTACCTGGACGTCCCCATGCTGAATACGCATTTCTTCACTTCAGTAAGAGTGCCAGGGTTTGCTGCACTTCCCTCCCTGCTCCGTGGCTTAGAGACTAGAATCCTCTCAGAGCTCACCTTGGTTAGTTTTTCTCAGGGATCACTGTCCTACACAGCCTGCTATCCAATTACTAAAAATATGGACATTTTAATGTGTATTCTGTCTGGTTTTATAGCTGCTTAAGGCAGGAAACTAGTTGGTTTCTGTTACTGTTATGGCCAAAAGTTCAAGTTCCCAAAACACCTGTCAGTTGTCATGTGGCAATGTTTTTTGTTGTTAGTTTTGGATCACTAAGTTCTCTCATTACATTGCAAGCTCTCTGAGGCCAGGAAGTAGGTCTTTTTCATGAACAGAAATTGTATACCATAGACACCAGAAGTCTGAAGACCAAGAATGAGCAGACCAAGGCTGAGGAAAGAAATGAAATACCCAGGCTGCACTGAAGCCAAGTCCAAGGACACACTCCTCAAGTGCAGTGTTGTTTATCCACTTGGGCTCTGACTTCCTAGTGCTCAGTTCATCCAGAGGGATGACTGCTGCCATGAGCCTCATCCACCATAGCCAGTGCTCCTCTGATACTGGCTTTTAATCCCTGGCTAATTCCCATCAGGACCATCCCTGAAGTTGTAAGAACTAGTCCTAATTGCACAGTATTAATCCTCAAACTGGACAGCATCACCATCTGTAATATGTATTTGATAACAGCATTTCCAAAGAAGCACTGGCTGAGGCTGTAGAGTCAGGAAGAGCTGCAATCCGTACTCTCGCCATCTGATTTTTAGTTTCCTTATATGACGGACGTGACACATAATGACCTTCTAGGTATGGGGAAAGAATGCTAGATTCTCTCCAAATGCTGATTTAGAGAATCCAGCAGATAGTCAATGCTCCATAAATTATAATACTGGTAGCCAGTAGTATAAGCTTAATTAGGATCCTCTAAGCAAGAATACAGATAAAATAAAATGCCTGACAGCCAATATGTGTAAAAGAAATGAGCAACTTCTGCTAGCATTATTCCTAGAGGAGAATACTGGCTAGGAGGCCGACCAATGAGCAAACACGTACTGGGTGGGAAGCGTCATCTGAAATGCTTGGTCCACAGGTGTTTCTGATTGTGAGAGCTGGAATATTTGCACATACATAATGAAATGTCTCAAGCTGGGACCCACGCTGAAGAAGGGCACTTATTTGCAGTTCATATACACTGTATACACAACAGCCTAAAGACAAGTTTATGAAATACTTCTGTAACTGTGAGCCAACACAGAAGATCAAGTGTGGGGGTTTTTTTGTTTGTTTGTTTTTTTTGAGACAGGGTCTCCCTATAGCTCTGGCTATCCTGGAACTCACTCTGTAGAGCAGGCTGTCCTTGAACTCACAGAGATCTCCCTGCCTCTGCCTCCCAAGTGCTAGGATTAAAGGCATGTGCCACCATGCCCGGCCAAGTGTGGGGTTTTTGACAGTGCTCAAACTTTTCAGTGTTCAAAGTTTTTGGATTTTGGGATATTTTAGGTTTCAGATGTTTGCTTTAGGAATACTCAGTGTGTAAGTACAAGCCACAAGCTGCAAGACACCAAACAATCGGACTTTTAGCTTACTGGCTGTGTCTCCAAGAGATACACTGTCTCAGGATCCAGAAATGTCCAGGGAACTGACTCACTATCATAGGGATGCTACAGAGAAGACAGTGAGGAAAGGGGCGCCCTGCTGGCCAAGGGAGAGTGCAGGCTGGAAGGCTTAGTGGGAAGGTCAGGGAAGGAAGGAGCGGCAGCACGGGAAATGAGTGGTCTCTGAGCACACGAATAGAATTTTCAAACTGCTAGATCTTTTTCTTAACGTGTTCTTATCAGAACTTTCATAACCCACATAGCTTAAAACTCTGAAAAAACAGATTTAACAGAAGCCAAACAAAACATTTTACAGAGTAAATATGAATAGCTTAAAGAATTTTTTTTAATCTGGTAAAAGATTCCAGGATAGCTGAAAAACTGCAAGTACAGCAAGGATTATGCACGCAAAAAAGGTGACCATCTGTTCTCTATCTCAGTGGTGAATCAAGTGAAAGGAAATGGGCTCAATTGTAGTGGAAGAGGATTATTCTAGCATTCACAGTTCTTAAAAATAGAAATCATTTACTAAAAGGCATTATAGAATTTCTTTCCTATGAAATCTTTAAAAATTGACAGGATATCCAGTTCTTCTGTTAGTACGATAGAGGTGTCACAGTCCCCAGGCACTTTTGTGGGCATCCAGAGAATACTGCTTCACTGTGTCTCAATCTGTGTCTGCCAAGGGGGACAATCCACAGAGGGTTCCAGCTGCTCTCAGGATAGACAGGGATGATGAAAAGGTCTGGCTGGTTTGGATGGGAGAACACTTATCTATCTACATTCACTGTGGATTTTTGTTTTGTTATTTATAGTGAGAAGTCATTTTAAGGAAGGGTCATATGCAGAGTCCTATAGAGTGGACTACTGAGCATGCAAAAAAATAGGAGGGAAGAGCCGGGTGTGGTGGCACACACCTTTAAACCCAGCACTCCTGAGGCAGAGGCAGGCGGATCTCTGTGAGTTCAAGGCCAGCAAGGTCCAGGCCAGCTGGGACTAAACGGAGACCCTGTCTCAAAAATACGAAAAAAAAAAAAAAAATAGGAGGGAAGAGAGATGTCCCCTGACCTGGCTTCCAGAGGGGGATGAGACACAGGCATGTTTATGGTAATAGTGCAAGGCTGTTCTCACTAAGTTGATGCACAGAACACTGGACTGCTATGACAGAAAGCAACTGAATTCCCAAGATGCCTATACAAGCAAGCTCTGCTGAGCAGAAAACCACAACAATTGGAAGCCCATTATTTCTTGAGGACCTGTCACTGGCAGAGGTGCCAATGTGTTCAAAGGACAAGATCTGGGCAAACTTTCCAAATTCTCTAGTTTCCTTGATTTAATGAAAATCCCTGTAAGGCTGTGCTATAATCAGTGTTAAATCTCTATTAAAGCTAGAGACCAGTCTGCATTCTGGATCAAAGCACAGAACTTCAGGTAGTCACTGACAGTAGAACAGGTACACCAGATGGTTGCAAAGCAAGAACGGGTCACCGTCCAGACTCCCTAGCCAGACCACACCACAACTGAACCTCAAGGAGCATTATACACAGCATACTCTAGTGGGGAATGGATGCGTCACGCTTTCCGGTAGTTACCAAAACTTTATGTCAGACCATCTCATAATGACTCTCACTGGAGCCCGAGATCCATAACGGAGCCCCCATCAAAACCCCAAAGCCCCAGACAGGGCTTTATTATCCCATATGCTCCTGCAGAAGAGACTTGTTACGTTGACCTCCTTATTCAACACCTCGGCTCCTGAAAGCCACGAGTGTCTATGTAGCTACAGAATCTCTTTCCTTCCTTCCTCCTTCTTTGTTTTTGTTGTTGAGGCAGTATCTTGCTATGTAACAGCCCAGGCCTGCCTCCAGGATGGCTTCTGACTTAGAATCCACATCTGGCTCTGCAGATTTCTAAATCAGGCTAACAAACTGGTTAAATGGGATGACAAAGGGACATTTAGTTTTTGAAATGGGGTTTCATGTGTCCTAAGCTGCTTCAAACTTCTGATGTAGCTAAGAACGCCCTTGAACTTTTGATCTCCCTGCTTCTGCCTACTGAGTGCCGAGATTACAGATCGGCCATCATGTCCACATTCTATGTGGTATTAGGGACTGAACAAGGATTTCTTGCATGCTAGGCCAGCAGTCTATCAACTAATCTACAACCCTATCTCCAAAGAGCATCTTCTGAAGCTGTGTTTGCATAGTAAAGCTACGAACTTAAAAAAATAACAAAACTTATGGTTTTATTCACACTTTACAATTAAAATTTTTTTTATTTACTCTCATTCATCATTTTGTGTGTGTGTATGAACACAGGGCACCACAGAACACATGGGGAAGTCAGAGGACATTATGTCAGAGTTGTTCTCTCTTTGCACGAAGTGGGTGGGACCCAGGGTTTAAACTCAGGTCATCAGACTTGGTAGCAAGCATCTTTACCTGCTGAGTCTTTTTGATGGCCCTCATTCACACTTTGAAACAACCACAAACATGACAATTGTAACTGACATTGAATATAATCCTTATGGGTGTTGCTGCTATTATTACTTTTATTTTTTCTTTGTACGAATGCTTCGGGAACTGAACCTAGGTCCTCTGCCAGAACAGCCAGTGCTCGTAACTGCTGAGCCATTTCTCCAGCCCTTGTTGCTGTTATTATTAATTGAGGTACCTTGGGTACCAGATGGAGATACTGAGGACTGACAGAGCCACCTTTGATAACTGATGTCTTTAACCACTGGTTGGCTGGAAGGCATGTTATCTGAAGCTGTAGTGTGTCTTTCTGTGCGGAACTAAAGGGTGGCGTTGGCCTTCCCTCTTACCAAGTAAGCAACTCTAACATGACCAGTGCTGCATCCTAGCCACCCCAGATGGCAGCTTAATTGCTTGAAAGAATTAACAGTGCACCTCTAAGCACTGCATTCACCCAGAGAACAGTTTGGGGAATGGGAAGAATCTGGCCCATTATACCCATACAATTGCTAAATGACATATAGTCACAGAAACAAAGCATGGCATACGTGAGCCCTCCACTGCACTGAGACTCACTGGAATCAGAGTGCTGCTCAAACCTCTCACAGAAATTTCAAAGGCTTACCTTTCTTTTCTGGAAGAAACATCACAATAAGACAAGACAATCCTCCGAGGCTCAGAAATGCAGATAATGTCCGCTTCCGACCAAACCTAAATAATAAAAGAAATCATACATTTCTCTTAACAATATTATAAATTTGCAGCTGGAGAGAGGGCTCAGCAGTTAAGAGCACTGGCTGCTCTTACAGAGCAGTCGATTCCGAGCACCCACACGGTGACTGACAACCATCAGTAACTCTTCCGACTCCAAGGGCATTGTACAATACAGGTGTACTTACACACAAGCACATAAAATAAAAATAATGAATAAAATATTTTTTTAAAAAAAGAATCTTATAAATTCATCTGCCCCTTCCTACCAAATTTCCTATTTCGATGTCCTCAGTTTTTTGTTTTTTTTTCTTTTTTTGGTCTTTCTTGAGACAGGGTTTCCCTGCAGCCCCAGCTGTCTTGGAACTCACTCTGTAGACCAGGCTGGCCTTGAAATCACAAAGATCTGCCTGCCTCTGCCTCCCAAGTGCTAGGATTAAAGGCATGCGCTACCACACCTGGCATCCTCAGTTTCTTAAGGAGTGGGTAGTAGATGTGGCTGGTCAGGAGACAGAGCAGGATATAAACAGATAAGCTTCATGAAGAAGAGAAGTTGCTGGATGGCAGGCTTACATTGTGTGCACAGGAAAGGAACAGACTTTAGCTGAGAGTGCATGCTATCCCACACACTGTTTTAAATGCATCCCACCTATTAACCTTACTCATTTCCAATAAGAAACCCAGAGGCATATACTACTCCCCTTTCCATCCTCTAGAGAAGGAAAGTGAAGAAGCAAGAAAGGAGTCCTCTCGGCTGCTCCTTTCTCTCCTACCTGATTCTTGTGGAGCTGAAAGTTTTCAAGACAGTGTTTTTGTTTAGAAATACAAACAGGAAGAAAATTCTTGTTAGTGGTTTTGATTTAAGTGAAATGTACTGCACATTTAGCTTCCAAATAAGAATTCCAGGCTTGAAAGAAAGACACATTAATCAGTCTCTAGTCTGGAGGGGCCAACAATGAGCCAGGTACTCAGCTAGGAACTTAAGTATAACTTGTAATTCTGACAGTGAATTTTCCAGGGCATTTTTTGATCCTTAGTCTGCACATGGGCACAACTAGAAGCTTAGTGAAGGAACTTGCTGAAGTCACAAAGTTAAAATGTAAAATTCAGGTCTGCTTGATCCCAAAGGCAGTGGGTGACCTTCAGTCCTGCCTCTAGGCAGCAGCTGCGAAGAAGCAGGAAAGGTCTGAGTCTTTTTGTTTTCCCCCAGGTTATTTTTATCAGCCAGCATTGAGCAGCTTTCAATGACATCAACCATACCAGGCAGGCCCTAGACATGGGCTGCTGCCACGGACAGCTTCCTGGTGGCACTGGAAGTGGCCATCAGAAGCATGCACAGGGACCTATAGCTACAAGAAAATGGCATGTGCCCCTGCTGAGATGCTGGGGAAAGAGTATGAAGCTGGCCTGGCTCTAGGGTCATAGTGAGACTAAGCGACAGTCACTAGCAGAGGACTGGGCTAAGGGTATCTGCGACAACTGCCCAGAAGAAAAGCCTCCAGCTGGAGGGGGCCTCTCGGCTAAAGCACGCTGGTGGGGCTCTGGCTAAAGCATGCTGGTGGGGCTCTGGCTAAAGCATGCTCTCGGCTAAAGCATGCTCTCGGCTAAAGCATGCTGGTGGTAGTGTTGCAGGAGGGTCGGACTAGAGACTGAAGCGCCAAGCTGCCAGAGAAAGACCAGAAGCTCTTCCTCACCTGGGCTTCACACAGTGAATAGAACGTGTATGAGAACACGATGTACAAAATGGAGGCAGGAGCCGTGTAAATGTCCTATAAAGGGCTGTATACCTTGTGGACCAATGCTTTTTTTTTTAATGCTTTCAGGGATTTTTCTCTCAGCTCAACAGTGTACTCCTAGTCTAGGGAATGCCTCCCCCACTCCTTCTAAATAAAATATCCCTATTTCGAACTGTGTGTCCCTGGTGCAACCCTTGGTCTCTGAACTCAGCTCTGCAGTCAGGCACTAAGCAGGCCTAGGTGCACTTCCCCTGACACGCAGGGTTTTCTCAGCATTTCTCTGAGTTCAATGCCTAATTCAAGGATGACTTTGTCTCCCTCCTGGCAGGCACTGGGGTTTACAGCTTGCCTGCTCTGTTGCTTTTCACTCAAACTCTAATAAAACTTCTCAAGTTTTCTTCCAAATATCTTTCTAAATTTTTTTTGTTAAAAGGCTAAGCACCCCAAAGAAATCTCCATTTCTCTGGTAATAATAGCACGACACAATGCTAACATAAGCCTGGCCTGGGTTAGACTGATAATTTAATTTCTGGACGATGAGAAATGTCACAGCCCAACTAGTTCCTAGCTCCGTAATAATAAAAGTGATTTTAAAAAAACAAGAAAAATTTTAAAAAACCAAAAAAACACTTCTCTGTAAGACAAGTGTTAACATATATGTCCCTATTGCACTCCCTTCTTCATGAGTAGCAAAGCAGAATACACCTTGTCCCTCCTGAGTGGGTCTTAGGAGCTAAGAAGTCCTTCTAGTTCTGTCACGGATTTTGTCGTCCTGCTTCTAGGACCTTCTGAATTCTGAGTCACTGGACTTCTATCTACATGGGGCTAACAATCCATTGCTTAGGTGTCTGAATTTACACACAGATGACTTAACAACCCTCAGATGATACTATCCTTTACACTGAGTTAAAGCCTACATAAACTTTCAGACATGTGAAACTCAAAAACTCTCACATTACTAACTGAGCCTAGCTGCATTTGACCTGAGAGAAACTCTAATCACTGCAGTTAGAGGTGAGCACAGCCTGCAGCCCAAGACCGTCATAGCTAGGTCTGCCCACACGGGAGAGTCTGCATGTGCCTGGGTGCGGATTCTCTTTGGCGTACCTCATGCTTCACCCATACTCACCATTTCTGGTTAATCAGGTAGATGCAGAGAGGGTAGGACGGAATCTCTATGAGGCCAGACAGGGCCAGGTTGGCATAAATACTTCCCCCTAGGTCACCTGCACTCAGAGTGAGGCCGTAATACACCAAGCTGCACACAAACCTGCATCGGGTCAGAGGACCGAGAGGTGAGAGAAAGTCCACAGAAAAGAAACAAAAGATTTTTTTCAGGAGAGATTAAACCAGTTCAATATAATGCATTCTGCTGCAAATAATCGGCTTTACTCTCCCACTAAGCTTTCTATCCTATTAGAAAACAAACGCATAATGGGGCTTCGGGAGTGATTCGTATCTACACGTATATAAAGCAAATGAATGGACCCAGGCTCCTGCCTGAGGAAAGACATTGTTCCTGCCTCCTCAAGCATTTCTGCAATAAAGAGAAAACAATGGCTCTAGTCTAACTTTACTGAATTCAACAATTTATGGAACACTGGCCTACAGCCTTTGATATAATCAGAAGGGCTGATAAAGCCTCCTATAGAGAAAGCCAACAGGGAATGGCTAGAGAATGCATGCTAGAAAGTGGCTGGATGCTCAGATGGGTCACCTGCAGACCCAAATCCCCGCTCTCCATTCCCTAGGATCTCAGTCACTTCCTAGCTGAGATCTTCACTACAGCATATAGTCTTCAGACACCAGCACAGAGAGGAAAAGGCTAGGGTCACAGCACAGCAGGGCCTTCCAGGAAAGCCAACATGGAAGGAACCCCTGCAGGTACACTAGCTTCTTTCTCCGCACTGTCCTTGAAACTCACACTTAGCAAGCACCTCCCAACCCTGGCACTGTGCCTGGCACATGCTTATCTCCTGTGGTGGGAAACAAAGAACCAAGCAGCTCAGCCCAACTAAGTGCCAACCTGAAGCTCCAAATCAGAGTGAAGGTGATAAAAGGAACTTCAATGCCCTGGCAAGCTGCAGTATTCAAAACACAACATAGAAGAGAATTTTAAGAACACTGAACCTGAACTTTACTAGTATAAAAATGAATACATGTGATAAACTGTGAATTCCAGTACAAGCAACAAATTACCTGGGCCTTTCAACTTCACCAGTGTTTATGTTTTTGCCATTCGGCATGGCCAATGCTTGTTAAAGGAAGGTCTTCGTTTGCTTCCCTTTTATTTTCCTTAGAAAAAGCTTGGTAAGCTGTGGCTGAATTGCGGTATCAAATGGGAAGGAGAAAGCTTTTCTTTCTCTTGTCCAAAAACAACAGTGGGCCAAGTTTCCTAGGCTGTTAAGACGAGGTTATAGTGGCTAGGGGTACGGCTCAGAGCTAGAGCAGTACAGGGTTTGGCGTGTGCAATGCCCAAGGTTCAGCTGCCTGTAATACAAAGAATAGCCTGTGGTGATGCAAAGGTGGAGGTGGCAACACCGGAGAAGAAGCCGGGGTTGGACTGCAGTGAACCAGAGGGAGCATGCACTTCTCCCTTTACTTTTCTCAGGGGTGGAGCTGTCCCACACTGGTACAGCAGGTGAGCAGTATTGCAGCCAGGACAGCACAGTAAGGATACAAGGTGACAGTGAGTTTCTGCTTTCTCTTGTTAGCCCAAGACTACACAAAGTTAAATCCATATAGTTTTCTTTTTTTTTCCATATAGTTTTCTAAATATTGTTTTAAATGATGCTTTCCACCTAGAAGACAGATCATCCTCTTATGTAATGCGGTCCCCCTCTCTCTCTCTCTGTGTGTGTGTGTGTGTGTGTGTGTGTGTGTGTGTTTGTGTGTGTGTGTATACACATGCAGGTCTATTCCTCATTTAAAATGGAAATTCCAGTGAAGTAATTCCAGCCATAAACACCTATTTTTGAGACTGATGTGCTGCCTACTGCACTAAAGAAACAGATAAAAATGCACCTATTTAAACTACAGTAGGATGGTATCAAACCAAGACAAGAATAAACAAGCCAGTTCAGGACAACAGGGGAATTTAGTTACCAGCTGACAGCAGGACAGCAGCAAAGCAGGCTGCATGGGGCCTGTGCTCTGCAAGGAGCTGGCCATTGGAATCCCGTCTTAGAACTATTAAAATTATCTCAATCTTCTTAATGTACCCAAAACAAAATTTAAAATGCTTGCATATTATTTCACAGTGTATTTAGGACACAAAGAAACTACTTTAAAGGGCATCATTGCAGAAAGTAACTACAAGAACAGATATAAAATATGGAGGGATACATTTAGTCCCCAGTTAAGGCTTTCTTCAATGACAGATCCATAGAGGAGAACATAGAATTTTACAGCATCTTCAAACAGAATGGCAATGTGTGGAATGTTATTGACTCTGTTATGGCAAGCTATAACATTCTGAGCCTAGGGAGAGAGGCTTATTTGAGAAGAGCTCCTTTGCCCATGTAAAAAATAAATAGGGAGGTTGGAGAGAAGGCTCAGTGGTTAAGAGCACTAACTGGTCTTGCAGAGGACCAGAGTTCCAGTCCCAGGACCCACATGGAGGTTAACAACTGTCAGTAACTCCAGTTCCAGGGGATTCAATACCATCTTCTGATCTCTGTGGGCATTGCATGACATGGGTACATTTACATACACACAGGCAATACACTCTTACACATAAAATAAAAATAATAAATAGCCGGGCATGGTGGCACCCGCCTTTTAATCCTAGCACTTGGGAGGCAGAGGCAGGTGGATCTCTGTGAGTTCAAGGCCAGCCTGATCTATAAAGTGAGCTCCAGGCCAGCTGGGACTAAAAAAGGGAGACCCTGTCTCAAAAAGACAAAATAATAATAATAAATAAAATATAAAAATAAATAAATAAATAGGGACGGGCCCTAAGTCTAGTTATTTTCATCTTGTGAAAGTTGGAACCCAGAGTTTATGATCTGCCTGGAAGGAAATTGAAAATGAAAACATGAAATAATCCCCCATACAAGTAGGTGTTTCCTCTAAAGCAGCTGACTGGCCATGTGACAAGCAAACAGTTGTGTAGAGCTCTAAGTGTCTGTGAATTCTGTATTGGTTCTAATTAATAAGAACATCAATTTAGTAGTGGCTATGCTATGCCTCCAACCTGTGTCCTTTGTTAGACATTTGTTGTATGCCCACCAGTTTCTTTTTTTTAACTCCATTCCTCAAATGGAATAATCTAGAACCCTGGATGCAAGCTTACTCATTCTGAGAGGCATGTACAACTATGCTAAGCAACTGGAAAATCAGGTTCAGACTACTAACCCTTCATCTACTGACTTGATAAATGCTTTTGTCCATTCATTTAACACCCCCAGGAACCCATCAGTACAAGAGATAACATTTCCCCCACCTCAGTGAGCTAAGTACCACAGACAAAGTGCCCCAGAGCACTGCAAGTAAAAGAAGATAAGGCATCTCTGTTGTCAGAACCAAAGGAAGGTGCTTTAAAGTCCTACTTAGAAACTCTTTGCTTTCTGGTACTTGATTGCCACCTGCCCACCATTTCTGAGGACGAGATCTTAAATATCTATACTACATACTTTGTGAGCAAAGATGTGTTTTGGATATCTACTTAGCATCTTACCTAGCAGGCAACATCACCTCCTGCTTGAGAGAAAGGGCTAAGAGAGGAGAGGGTGCAGAAGACAGACACTGAGGAGTATGGGCTCTAGAAGGAGCAGGTTATCAAGAGACAAGAGACCTTTAGCACCCAAATTAGAGAACACAGCCATCTCAGAATTACCAGATGAACATCAGGATCACAGTGTGTCCTAGGAGGACTCGGTAACGGAACAGATCCAGGAAGTTCCCGGTCTCCTTGTAGCTCCTGTTGGCCGGATATGTTAGAGAGAATGTGCACTTGAGCTTGCGGTTCCTCTTGGCAATAAGGTACAGAGCCTCTTCAGCCTCACTCAGTCGACCCTGGGAGTACAACCAACGAGGTGATTCAGGAATGAATCTGAAAGAGACGTCATTAAAGGCTGGATATTCATACGGGCGATGTGCAGAGGAAGGAGACAAACACCCCTCAGGTGGTGGCTTCCCTCACCACAGCTAGGTTCCATCTCAAGCCTGAGATCTGGCTCTTCCCAATAATGAGGAGAAAGAACACAGGGCCACTCGGGTCATGAGACTGACATTAAATGGTGGCCAGTTTTATTGCATGGAACTGAGAACACACTTTTCAAATATTTTTTTTCAAATATTTTTTTAAAGGTAAATAATTTGCATTTCTTATTTTTTTAATTTATTTTTATTTTTATTTTTGTATGTGTATGTATGTATTGTCTGCATGTAGGTTTGTGCACCTGTGTCGTGCAATGCCACGGAGGTCAGAAGAGGGTCTTGGAATTCCCCTGGAACTGGAGTTCTCCTGGAATAGGAGTTACAGACGGTCCTCAGCCGCCATGTGCGTGCTGGGGATCGAACTCGGGTCCTCTGCAAGAGCAGTCGGTGCTCTTAACCACTAGGCTATCTCTCCAGCCCACTACATTTCTTTTAAAATAAATTTCAGTGAGTAAATGGCAAATCAACCTACAGTGCCAAGTGATGCATGTTCCTCACAAAGCATAGGGCAGAGACAGCTCTAACCCACCCCAGATGTTCTTAGAGTGACACAGTAGTGGCAGAGTTCTAGTCTTATCTTTGTTCTTTTTTTCCCCTGAGACAGAGTCTCACTATGTAGAGTGGGCTGGCATCAAATTTGCTCTGTAGCTATGCTGGCCTTGAACTCAAGACCCTCCAGACTGCTGGGATGACAGGTGTGGGCCATCATGCCTCAACAATAGGGGTTTTAAGCTCTTGAAAAGTCTCACATTAACATAGAAATCTTCAGGATCTCATCAAACAAAAATACAATGTGTTATTTAGGAGAGAGATGTTACTTCAAGACTACATATAAAAATTATATCCTCCCTGCTCTTATTTTTTCAAAGCCAATTTTATTGAAGCTTTGTACATTTCATACAAAATTTCCTCCCCACTCTTGAAAGTTTACTGCTTCAAAAGACTAATCATCCAGCACACCTGTTTTAGTATGCCAGGTGGACCTTTCATGATCCTTCAAGATCTTAAAGAAATAAAAGTTACTTTTTTTTTTTTTTTTTTTTTGGTCTTTCCGAGACAGGGTCTCCTTGTAGCCCCAGCTGTCCTGGAACTCACTCTGTAGACCAGCCTGGCCTTGAACTCACAAAGATCCGCCTGCCTCTGCCTGCCTCCCAAGTGCTAGGATTAAAGGCGTGGGCCACCACACCCGGCATAAAAGTTACTTTCAAGGGAGCTTCTAGTTACAAACCACAAAGGGCTGAACAATTACATTGCTACTTCTATCTTCAGTTTCAAAGCTTAGATACTATGTAGCTTTGGTTCATTGTTCTGCATGCACTTTTAGGGAAATTCCCAAACACAAACCTGTGGCAGAATGGAAGCCTTTAAAAAAATTGTGTGTGTCTGTGTGTGTCTGTGTGTGTGTGTGTGTGTGGTGTGTATACATGTGCATGTGTGCAGGTGTGTACATGCCTATCCACAGAGAAGGATGTCGGGTGCCTACTGTAGCAACTCTCTGCCTTATTTCTTTGAGGAAGGGTCTCTTACTTAACGTGGAACTAGGCTGGCAGCCAGCAGTTCTCTCTCCATAGTGCTGGGGTTACAGGGGGGAGTGTGTGGCCACATGTGGGTTTTTACATGGGTGTTGGGATTTGAACTCGGGTCTTCATGTTTGTACAGTAAGCATTCTTACCCACTGAGCCACGTCTCCAGTGCTGAAAATCTTCTTTACTAAACATAACACTAAGTACTTAAGTAAAAAAATTTACATTCTGCCTCAAGTGAAATTCTGATGAATAAAATTGGTGTTTTGTTTTTTCAAATTCCGCATACTTCTCAATAAGAACAGTGAATTAACAACTAACAGAATCTAGAAGCTTAGTGGACAGCCATTCTGTATATAAGCATTTAGTGAACATTTCCATCTTAGATAGAGCAGTATATGGGTGCTGAGAAGAAAGATGCTGGAATCAAAGAGCAGAAGCTTTCACAGGAGTTACACAGCCGGGGAAGAGGAAGCCTAAGCCCAACGCTGGGCTGTAAACAAAGGCCATCTACAGTGTCTGGGAAATTCTTCCTTCACTTCCTCATTGCCATTCAATTACTGTTACTGACAAGTAAGTAAATAAGTCAACTCTGTTCTGTTGGAAGCTGGCCACCCAATTATCAGTTGGATCAATTGGCCTAAAGCCACATAGAACTACTACATACAATTATCTGATGAAATCTTAACAGAAATAAAATAGAACTACAAAAGATAACTGACCTACATATACAGAGAAAATATGCAAAATAGGAAGAGGTTAAAAAAAAAAAAAGAACCATAGGAATAATATTAAAACACTAACAGTGACTGTCTTTGGTCAACAGTCACATACTCCTTAAGCCTCTTTGTGTTTTCAGAATTGTTTATAAGCAACGAAAAGACAAAAAAAAAATTTTTTTTTTGTCTTTTCGAGACAGGGTCTCCCTGTAGCCCCAGCTGTCCTGGAACTCACTCTACAGAGTGGCTGGCCTTGAACTCACAGAGATCCACCTGCCTCTGCCTCCTGAGTGCTAGGATTAAAGGAGTGCACTACCATGCCCGGCACAACAAAAATTCTTTTAAATTTAAACTTTGCAAATCATTTGGAACATGATAGTTGAGAGAGTGAGATATTCAGGCTTTGGAATTCAACTCTAGGTAATAATGTTAGTTCATGGAAAGTTTTATCTTAATCATGTACACTTAGGAAATTGTGTTTCTCTGTATTCTGAGAGACAAACAGTTCACTTATACCCAGGGTCACCCAGCAGATTTGTGAGTATGAGCTCTAAAACATGCGGAGAAGTAAGGGACATTTTGAAAAGCAAAAGCAGGCACTTGAGCATGGCGATGCTCTCTACAAAGCAGCCTGGTTGTCTCTGCTCATTTAATAAGGTTCTGCTCAAGTGTTACGACACTATCTTTAAAAGTAGCACATCTTTATAAATTGAGAAGGTGCTGATTTTCAGAAAAAAATGCTAATTCAAATATTATGAAAATAAGAATTTCTTTTGTTTTTATCTATTGTTTTCAAAAACGTGTATATGATGTATGTGTACGTACATGTGTTCATGTGTGTGAGTGGAGGCATGTGTGTGGTGGTCAGAGGACAATCTCAGGTGGTGGTCCTCTCCTTCCACCTTGTGGAGACAGGCACTCTTGTCCATGGCTGTGTATGGTAGTGCAAGGCTGCCAGGGATTCTCCTGTCTCCAATTCCCATCTTGATGTGGGAGTGTTAGGATCACAGATGTGCACAATGGTGCCTGGCTGTAGTGGGTTCTGGGGATCTGAACTCAGGTCCTCACATTTATGTGGCAAGCTCCTCATCCAGTTTTTTTAAACAGTCTTACTATATAAAACAAGCTGATCCAATCTACTGAGTGGAAGGCCCTGGATTTTGATGCTGGGGAAAAGCAAACATTGAGACTTAGAAAAAGGCACACTGAACTCACACTGCTACTAAACAGAAGACAAAAAGCAGGCTAGATGAAGAAATGAGAACATTATTAAATGTTTAAAAAACTCATTTATTCACCAGTATTTACATGAATGCTTATTAACTCAATGCACTGCATGAAGCACCCCTTCATTACTTTAAAAATGTATAATATGTAAACTAATAAAGTACCGTTAGTTTCCTCTTCTAATAAAATTGTCTCACTGCAATTCATGTAACTTAATACCTTTAATGAACTTTTTCTTTAATATGGATTAACTGTTCTGCTCCATCCATTTCTGCACTTAACAATTCTGTTTTCAAAGACACTATGGAAACAAACCAATTTGGTTCCTACCAATTCTTAATTTCAAACCTGAATAAAGAGCTCCTAAGTTACAGAGCAATCTAAATTAAAATATTATCACAACTCTGTCTTTATGACACAGAAGAAAACTGAGCAGAAAATTCATTGATGCTGAAGATTTTAGTGACTAAAATTAGATATTTTGATACATTAGTAAAGAAAAATCTTTTGCTGGTGACATTAAAATTTGGTAAGTGGGCTGAGGGTGGTGGCTTCTCACCACAGTGTGACACTTGGGCAGTTGTTTCTAGGGCCTACTCTGGCCAGGGAATCACCCTTGCACAGTGCTGAGTACTCTAAGGATGTCTTCTATAGACCTCTGTAGACTTCACATTTAGAGGTTCTGAAATGAGACTCTTGTGCAAGGTAGACAGCTGTCACCATATGTTCAGCATGAATACTTGGATCCACAATCACCTCAGGTCCACACCTAGCCCATGGCCTGATTCAGCCTGAAGATCTTGAAGCTTGAGACATTAGTTTAAAAAAACAAATTGCTGGCCGGGGATAGTGGCATACACCTTTAATCCCAGCACTTGGGAGGCAGAGGCAGGTGGATCTCTGTGAGTTCAAGGCCAGACTGGTCTACAGAGTGAGTTCCAGGACAGCTGGGGCTACAGGGAGACCCTGTCTTAAAAAGACCAGAAAATAAACAAATAAACAAATAAATAAATAAATAAATAAAATGAATAAATAAATTGCCAACAGCCTGAAAGTCAAAATGCAGTCTATTAAAAAGTTACTTTAGAAGCAGGCCATGGTGGCGCACGCCTTTAATCCTAGCAGTTGGGAGGCAGAGGCAGGCGGATCTTTGTGAGTTCAAGGCCAGCCTGGTCTACAGAGCGAGTTCAGGACAGCTGGGAGGCTATAGGGAGACCCTATCTCGAAAAGACCAAAAAAAAAAAAAAAGTTACTTTAAGCAAGGTATCCCCCTACACTTCAATTATTTAAGCAGCACTTCTCTTTCTAGGAGTGACCAAGAACAAGAGTGCGTGCAAAATTTAGGTCTTTCCAGACTGCAGGCATGCTCCTGGAATTTAGGTCTTTCCAGAATTCACTGCAGGCATGCTTCTAGAATTTAGGTCTTCCCAGAATTCACTGCAGGCATGCTCCTGGAAAGGAGTAACTTCACTTGCTGACTCCCTCCTCTGGAGATATTTCTTCTGTTTACTGAATTAAAATTCCAAGGAGAAAAACTACTTACAAAGATAAGAGAAAGACCACTGTTCCCTGCAGATTAACCAGAACGGCTAGGGTCCTCCAGGAGCGGATGAAATATCCTAACATGGCATACTGGGCAATGCCAACAGCAAAGAAAAGGCCTCCAATGGATCCTAATGCAGAGAAGAGAGAACTGTCACTGAAAACACCCATGATACCCTCTCCAACCCTGATCGTGGTGCCAGCTCCTAGGAGCTTTAACCCCGCCCTGGCGAGCGTGAGAGGCAGAGCAGGAGAAAAGTCTACAGGAACTCCCAGAAGCAGAGACAAAACTTAAGAGAGGCCAGAAAACAGACAGACAGCTGAAAAACATACACCAGACATGGACAGGATGAATTCCAAGGCTTTGGCCAGATGCTTTCTGCACTAACTGCTGTGCTGACATCTGCCTGAACTTGTCTGAGGCTGAGGATGGAAATGTTTCTCCATGTGAATGATGTGGCCTTTAGGTTGTGAAGTTACTGTAGTGCTGCTGGGTCATAATCTTCTAAAAATTATTACATTTTTACTTATTTGTCGTATGAGTGTGGATGTGTGTGGATGCACAGGTGCTATGGTACACGTGTGGAGATCAGAGGACAACTTGCAGTAGTCAGTTCTCTCTTCCCACCAGGTGGGTCCTGGGAATCAAATTCAGATCGTCATGCCTAGTGGCATGTGCTTTAATCCCTCATCATCTTGCCAGTCCCTAGATCTTACCCTTATCACAGAAGCTGTTTTTGAAATCTGTACCTCAAACCGCAAGCCACCCCAACTCTCCCTCCAGCCCTTCTCTACTTAGTTTATCACCATCAGATTATGACATTTTACATTTATTTACTTATCTGTTTCTCTCAAGTAGAACAGAAGCTTTCGGAAGCATGGATTTTTGTCATTACACTAATAAAAAAGCATCAACCATGGAACTGTAAAGAATCCTGTGTATTTTTTGAAACAAATGTCAAGATGAAGATTAAATGTACTGATTTCCCCAATATTCTTGCAGATTCCATAACCTATGATACCCTTTCTACAACTGCTATTATCACTGCTAGTTGGTTATTGAGCTATTTATTGTACAACATGGTTTTGCATGCACTGTCTTTGAAACCATTATAAACCACACACTGAAGCAAAGAAATAGCTCAGAGAAGTTAGGGAAAGCTGTCTTCAGAGAGCTGTATGTGGCCGGGCCGGCACCTGTACCATGTCTGCATGCTAAGCCATTCGTGTCTCCTGTTCATAGTAATAGGGCTTTATCTTATTCTATTTTTTTCTGTGTTAATCTTATAAGCAAATGTTTGCTTTGATCACTGTCCATAGCTTACCATTCTATAACAAAAATGATGACTTGTATATTGCTTATCCTAGCTAGGAAAAAGTGGAGTGCCAAAAGTAGGGGTGTCCTCGGATGATCTGGTGAGGGAAAGAGGGAATAGGGACAGTGTGATTTCCCTGGAAACTTAAGGTGATCAATAGCTATTACAGGTTCATTAGAGTACATTGGACAGCACCTGGCTTCCATAGATAGTCTCCCCTATCAGTGCTCAGAATGGCTCTGAGCACTTACTATCTACCTGGAACAATGTAGCAAAAGGAACACAGCCCAGAGGGTGGGATGGTTTCAGAAGAATCAAACTTAAATTTAGTTCTACCACATACTATTGGGTGATCTTGAGCCAGTCACTAAATGTCTCTAAACTTTTGTTTTCTCAGTGCTGAAAAAGAAAGAACACCTACTTCAAAAGTTAGTTTTGATTATTAATAGTTTCCTATGAAATAATGGATGTTATACAAATGTTATGGTGTCTATATTTTCTCCTTTGTCTGATGAAAGCAACTTAAGGGGAGAAGGATTTACTCTGACTTGCAGTTTGTGAGGGTCCAGCCCACCGTAGAAGGAAGGCAGAGTGATGGGAACCAGCTGCTCGCTCACACCTGGGTGGCTCAGGCAGTGTGGGGAGGGATGGTGCCACCTACTTCAAGACAGGTCTTCCCTTCTCAATTAATCTGCAGAAACTCCATCACAGACATGTCCCAAAGTGTTCCTCACCAACTCCCCAGATGTGATGATCAAAATGAACCATCACGGTATCCTATTACAATCTGGGCTTGGGTTTATTCCCTTTTATCTCTTCAATGATGGGGGACAAGAGGGAGGCGATCTGGAAGCCTCTAGTTGTATCTGCTTCAGAATATTTTCTACCTTACTTTCCTTTCTAATTCCAAGAACCCGTCAAACATACTGTGTCAGAGAACTGACCGCGTCTCATTTCATCTTTGTAGTTCAAGTGAGGGCTGCCAATAACAGTTCCCTTAGATGCAGGGATGACCCCAGGTAGATCAATCAGAGCTCTTATAATCTTGAATACGGTACTTGGAGCTCATACATCCCTTCCTGGCTAAGCAGAGGGTGTTTTCAGAGAGGATGGGGAACAGAGGGGGAGAGCATTTGACTTCCTGGTTTCAGACACCTCCTAGGCTCAGCTCCAGGATCATGTGATGCTGAGCAAATGACCTCCCTCTTTATATATACAGTCTTTATATACACTTTTCAGAGTTAAACCTCTGATACAACTAATGAGAACTTGTATCAACTGGATATGATAGACAAGAGGATACAACTCAGATGTGCCTAGCTTGGTGATTGGTATACTGTGACTATATTACACAGCAGAGGATCCAGATCATAATGTCAACTTTGGGTGGAAAGAAAGCAGTACATAGCCAGGTGTGGTGGCACACGCCTTTAATCCTAGCACTTGGGAGGCAGAGGCAGAGGCAGGCGGATCTTTGTGAGTTCAAGGCCAGCCTGGTCTAGAGAGTAAGTTCCAGGACAGCTGGGGCTACAGGGAGACCCTGTCTCGAAAAGACCAAAAAAAAAAAGGAAGCAGTACTTAATATGAGGAGCCAACGGACAATCAAAGCCAACATCCAGCAAGAAGTCACACATATATGCTTATAAATGACACCAAGGATGACGCAGAGAGCTTCAGATATGACACAACTATAAGGTATTTGGCTCAAACTAAAAAACCGAGGATTTCAAGTGCATTACAATTCTAGAATACCATGTGTGATATTTTTTTTTTTTTGGTCTTTTTGAGACAGGGTCTCCCTCTAGTTCCAGCTGGCCTGGAGCTTGCTCTGTAGACCAGTCTGGCCTTGAACTCACAGAGATCTGCCTGCCTCTGCCTCCCAAGTGCTGGGATTACAGGTATGCGCTACCATACCCAGCACCATGTGTGATTTGGTTATGTTTATGGAGCCTTGGTTCTTCATGCTTTTCTTCAGATTTATTTTTGACTTGTTTTTAGTAAATTTAAAGTTTCCTATTCTTGTTCAATTAGCATTAGTTAAACTTTGGCAGGCTAGAAAATAGTGCTTGTTCTGACTTTATTTATTTATTTATTTTTAGCTTGCTAGATTTTATTTCATTTAATTAATATTTACATTTTTATTATTGTATTTTTATTTTTTATATTATTTATTTTTTAATATAAATAAATTTTTTATTATTATTACTTTTTTTCATAGGTGATAAATTATTTCTCAATTGAATCTAGAACTGCTTCCCTTTCCATGCCCCCCACCCCACCTGAGTCCCTGCACTCTGCGTAAATGTCCTGTATCTTTTTCTGAGTCTTTCCAGAGTTTTTTTTCAGTTCTTTTGTTGTTGTTCTCTCCAACTTGTATTGCTACAGTATATATACATAGTTATATACATAAATATATATACATACATACATACAATATCTAAAGATATTATTTTTTTGAAAAATTTTTACTGAATTTTTTTGTATTTCATATAGAAAACATTTCAATTAGTTTTAACTTTCTCTCTTTTTATTCAGTCCAGGATCCCTGCTCTGGTGACAGTGTCGCCCACATTCAGGGTGGGTTTTACCCCTCACTCAATCCACTATGGAAATGCCCTCACAGACACACTCAAAAGCAATCAAAGTAAAAATTGAAATTAACTATCATGTTATGTTATAAGAAGATAAAGAAAACAAATAATAGATATATTAATATGGAGGGATGGAAAGATGGCTCATTAATTAAGATCACTTGCTGCTCTTTCAGAGGATGAGGGTTAAGTTCCAAGCACCCATATGGCAGATAACAACTGTCCATAATTCTAGTTCCAGGGGATGTGACACCCTCTTCTGACATCTGTGGGGATTGTGTGACATGGGTGCACTTATATACAAGCAGGCAGTACACTCATACCCATAAAATAAAAATAATAAAGAAAACATTTAAAATATATATTAACATGGAATTTCACAGGTTTCTTATTGCTTAATTTTTCAGGTCTCAGTAACTTTCCATTGGTCCTGTTCTTCTTGTTAAGCATCACACTGCAAGCTGATCAACGATGTTGGCTTCCTGTGGGCACATGTGCCTTTTACTTTACATACATACTTTGCAAACTTTTTTCTATACATGGCAAATATTTAATAATTGAGTATAAGTTTTCTAGCTAATTTTTTATTCCTAAATGATTAGGGTATTTCCAATGATTGCCCTGTTGCCCGACAGTTAGGTTTGGGGGTTTTGTTTCTGTTTTTTTAAATTGTAGCTTGTGAGGATGTTTTAAGCCATAGGGGTTAATAAGCTTGTGTTAGTGAAAAACCAACCTGGAAAAGAAGGCCAAGGACGGCCTCTGGAGAGGACCTGGGCTCGTGGGAGGGAAGAAGGAGGCTGCTCGCAGGTGCTCTCAGCCCATCACAGGAGCTCTCGGCCCATCAGGCCTTCTTTATGTCCCGGTCTCCACCTCCAGGAAGCTCTCACACTCACACTCACTCTGCATTTTACGCTGAGCTTCACAACCATCTGTCTTCACCATTGTAATTATTTTCCCTTGCCTCTCTTTTTTCTTAGCTACAGAAAATTTAATTGCTTCACCTTAACCCAGCATCAAAGACAAGAACAGGAGATGAAGGCACTTCAACAGAAATCTCACTGGCTTTGGGTGACTGGCAAGGGAATAAGAGAGCAGGAGCTCTTTCTTTTTGCTCAATTACATACAAGAGGATAGGAATGATCGGATAAACTGGAAGGGGAAAGGGGGTTACATCTTTTAAATAGAAGCATTTCCATGGAACAATAAAGCAAATGCGAGTTTAATAATGTAGGAAGTAAATGAAAATATATAGTTATGATGCTCTATGTGAGCATGACTTTGGCCCTCACGACAACTGAAACTGAAAGGAAACCAGACCTTGGGTCTGGTGACCATAAGCGAATGGCTGTAGTCACCTTACTTGGAAAATCTCAGCAATCTGACTTTATTATTTAGGAAAATGACATTGAAGTCTCAATGCAGAATGGAAATTTTAAGGAAGTTTTCTCACTGGTCCTTGCTTGAGGGTTGGGGTGGGGGGATGCTTTGGGAGCTGCTACAGAGCAGGCAAAGCATAAAGCAGCATCATGTGATGGGTCATCAGGAAGTCTGCTCCTCCGTCTCAACAGTGGCTTCATGGCTACACCACCAGGGCAGAGTCTGCTCTGTTTAGCTTTTGTCTTCACCTTAATATCGGCTGGAGATAAACAGTTAACCCATCCAGCACGTTAGCCGACATACTCAAGTTCTAAGAGGAAAGTCCTCAAGAAACAGTGGGGATGATCCATGCCTGGGCACTGGCCAGACCCAGGTCACAATCCTGGCCCTATCAGGTATGAGCTGTGTGTGAATAGGCATATCACCTCACTTCTCACAGGCTCAGCTTCCTTACCCATGAACTCAAAGTATATATCCTCAACTTGTAAGCTACAGGTCAAGAATCTAGTGTAGGACGTGGCATGTAACAGATGCTCAACAAAGGATGGCTAGCACTGTGCATTAGTTCAAAAGAGAGACAATGGCATTCCTGCATAAATACTATCCTTAAACATATCTTTGTCAATCATAAGCCCAGCTTCTTTCCCACATCAGAACAAGAATATCATTTGTACCAATAGCTGGCAAGTGAAATTAAAAAAAAAATCTCAAAAAGTTATTACAAATCAATCCAAAAGTAGAGTCTTAGACACAGGCACTCTCTTAAGACAATATTTTAAGTCAACTCTGTGTGTGTGTGTGTATGTGTATGTCATAAGCATGTGTGTAGAGGCATGCATGCCTGTGTGAGGGGAGAGCATCTTTATTACTTTCTACATTATTTTCTGAAACAGGGTCTCTCACTGAACCCAAAGCCCACCATTTCAGATAGACTAGCTGGCCAGGAGTCCTGGGGGTTCCATTTCCACCTCTCCAGACAGACATGCACTGCCATATCCAGCTTTTATGTGCTTGTGAGGGATCCAACTCAGGTCCCTATACTTGTACCGCACACACTTTACCCACGGAACCATCTCCCTAGTCCCTAAATACTTTTTAAAAAATAATTCTTGGGGGGTTGGAGAGATAGTCTAGCAGTTAAGAGCACCGACTGCTCTTGCAGAGGACCCGGGTTCGATCCCCAGCACCCACGTGGTGGCTAAGAACTGTCTGTAACTCCAATTCCAGAAGAACTCCAGTTCCAGGGGAATCTGAGACCCTCTTCTGACCTCTGCGGCATTGCACGACCTGGGTGCACAAACCTATAAGCAGACAGTACATTCATACACATACAAAAATAAAAATTAAATTAAAAAAATTAAAAAAAAAATTCTCGGGCTAGCGTGAAGGCTCAGTGCGTAAAGATGCTTGCTGCCAAGACTTATGAGCTGAGTTTGCGCTCCATGCTCCACAGGGTGGAAGGAGAGAACTGAATCCTACAAGTTGTCCTCTGACTTCCACCTGCATACATGCACAAAATAAATAAATGTAAAAACATTATTCTTTTTACTATATGTGTGGTTCTTGAGAGGAGGTTGCATTATTGAAAAATAACATGGAGTATGGTCTCTATTTGGAAATTCGGCATGAGTAAAGAAATGCTACATTGCCACCTACTGACTGAAGAGAGCAGTGAAAGACGAGGGAAGCCTTGAAACAAGGATTCATCAGAATACAGTAAGCACTTAAGGAAAAGAGTTCCTAGTGTTTCTCATCCCTGCATTGTTTCCCACTCTGAGGAAGAAAGTTATGAATGCTGTTTGGAGGAAATGGACAGTGGCCACAGTCATGTGTAGACAGGTCACGTGGGTGGCAACTCATCATCCATGAGCCAGGCATGGTAAAAGCTTCTGCTGAGAACATGAATAACAAGGCTCATTTGATACCATATGTAGCACACCAGGACAAGAAAATTTTATATACTTTGAGGATCCCGAATTCAAAAATTCTAAAATCCTAAATGCTCCAAAATCTGAAGTTTTAAGAGCTGACACAAGGCTACAAGTAGAAATATCCTCACTTTACCTTCATGTGATGGTTTGTGGTCAAAATATAAGCACACTAAAAATACTACATAGCATCACCTTCAGGCTATATGTATCAGATAGATATGAAATGTAAATGAATTGTGTTTTGAATTGGGTCACATGTCTAAGGCATTTCATTATGTATTAAAATCTGAAATTGGAAACATTTCTGGCTCCCAGCATTTGGATAAAGGATATTCAACCTGTAGATGGATGAATGCTTTCTAGAACCACTCAGTACATCCAGAGCTATACAGATTTAAGGAGTACCTGCGAGTGCCCAGTAGGCGGTGCCCACACATTCATTTAGCAGGACAAAGGCCACCAGGGACATCCCTCCATTCATCATGCCAACCAAGAATCGAGTCACTGCAAAGAACTCATATGAGGGGGAAAATCCATTTGCAATAGCAAATAAGATGTCAAGGGCAAAACCTAGGAAGAGAAAAACAATATTCAATGATCCAGAGGCAAGACAGCATTTGAAGAAAATAATAAATTATATTCATTAGTTTGTGAAATAAACCTTTGTAAACTTAAATTTCCTGGGCTATGGTTTTCATTTTTTTTTCTAGCTACTTGCCTTGAAAACAATGAAGAAAAACTAACATTTTCTTTGTTTTACTAGTTCTGTCAATCACACACAGTTTTCAGTTATTCATAATAATGCCAGAAATTGAAAATCTTCACTCATACTCAGCCTGTCGAGAGAGCTATGCCAAGTCCTATACAGCTCATTTGAAATGAATCAACAGAGAGAGATACAAGGAAATGGATCAGAAAGCTGTCACAATCTTTCTTTCACTGCCCTCTTTAGAAACAGGGTGTAGATTAAAATTTGAGGATAACAGAAAGCACATACCACACACACATACACCTACAAGTACCTGCCCTTAACCATGTGAGCTAGTTACTAAAACTGCTTGGGCAGAATCGTCACTAGTTGTAGCATGCTTCTCACCAATATTACAAGAGAAATTCTCTGTTCACTTGTTAACTCCTTGAGAACTTTAAGGAAATAGCTCCCTTATTATTTCCTTAAGAGCCTTAAGGGGAAAAAAATCCTCTTTTCAGTGTCTGAACACTCTAACAGATTACCTATGACATAGACTTTTTTCCTTCCAAAGCGATCTGAAAGCTGACCAAAAGTGATAACTCCAACAAACACACCGCTGAAGAAAAACGAGCTGGCCGCATTGACTTTATAAGATCTGTTGGCAATTAGAAACCACTAGAGAAAAGAAAAAACAAAAGAAGGACATTTAGGTCATAGAAAACGAAGCATGCATTGAATTAAATAAACTTCATATACAACAAAGACTTGGACACTGGAGCATTTCACCTGCGTGACCCAGCATTAGCCAGAATTTGGTAGAATATTCATCATAGACAAGCAGACTCTATCTTCAGACAATCAGAAGCCTCTACTACTATAGCCTGCACACAGCTTATTACAGACCTGAACACTGCATGGAAGTGCTACTTACGTATCTGACTCTTGACTAAAACCTATGCATTGAGGTAGGGGGAAGCCTTGTTCCATTTCTATTTCTCTCATGCCTATGAATCCCACATGACACACATGATCAATAATTAATCCTTTTTAAAAAAATAGATAAGTATATTTAAAATCCCTTGCATACTTTCCACAAAAGAACTTAATATGTCCCTGCAGTTTCTCTTCTGGGTATATATCCAAAGAATTGAAAGGATGAGTAATGAATTCCAAATTCTCATTCTTAGTTAACACCTGTGTTAATAGCAGCATTCATTATTCATGATGGTTGAGGTAAAAGCAATCCTGCAAATCAATGGATCAACAAAATATGCTATTCATATCCCTTCCAAAGTAATGCAGTTCTGACCCCTGCTACAACCTAGACGAACTTTGCTTATTACAAAGTGAAACAAGCCAGACATGAAGGGACATAGATTCATGATTCCAGTCACATGAGGCACCTGCAAAAATTAGCTTCACAGAGACAAAAAGTATAGCAGTTCCGATGGTTACAGGAGGAAGAGCAGGGAGGCACTGAACTTGTCATGACAAAGTGTTCTTATTGGTTAAAGTTCTGTTTAGAATTTCTGTTTCTTTTTCATTTGTTCTTGATATATTTGTTTTTTTGCCTGCTTGATTTAGTGATAGATACTGTACTCAGGGCTTTGTGCATGCTAAGTGGCACAGTTTACATGCTAATCACTAATTTGTTTCTGGACCTAAATAGGTCCAAATAGAAACATTTGTGCCTTTCACAGTGTGGTCCTCAGACAAGCCATATTTATGAGAACTCCACTGAAATGGAACCTCTGCCCCTCTTTCTACTGGACTACCTTCCAAGTGATGTTTATGTTCAGTTAACAGTGGGGAACACTGTGCTGTTCTGTTTCATTGATACGCTTATACAAACTATATTTACTTACACTAAATGCCAACTATATCAATTATCATTAGTATTAAATCAGATTTCCACTAAAAGAAATCCACCACAGTGAAAACAAAAAACTTGTCATGTATATTTATCACAGTAAAAAATTCCTTTAGTACTATGATCCTCTACTTTAGGACAATGTATGGACCTAACCAGAAGGCAATTATTTCCTAGCATTAGTTACTGAAGCCTTACCTAGTGAGAATTAGTGACAAAGGACCCCTATGTCACTGAAATAATCTTAGAGAACTAAAGCACTGCTCATTTTTCTTCTTCCCAGCCCCAGTCAGAGCCAGCAAAGAGCCCTTTTCACTGAGAGCTCACACGATGGCACATCTCTGGGTTGCCCTCTCTGCTTCTGAAGTTGCCTCCTCCCCATCCTTTGACAACCAGTTATTATAGCCAAAAGAGGGTGCATGCAATCCCTCTCCTTTTCCCTTGTATTTCCTATAAACCTGGACTGATGAAGACCTTAACGAGACAGTTTTAAGGATCTATGAAGGACAGAGCATAATACGTTTAGGAATTTCAGATAAGCCAGGGGTGGTGGCTCATGCTTTTAATCCCAGCACTCGGGAGGAGAAACAGAGGCAGGTGGACCTCTATGAGTTCAAGGCCAGCTTGGTCTACATATTGAGTTCCAGGCTAGCTGGGGCTACAGGGAGACCTTGTTTCCAAAATACCAAAAAAAATTTCAGATAAAAGGGATGAAAAGAGGCTCTTGAATTTAAAGGAGAAATTTTGTTTTGTGAAAATTATTTTAGATACATTGGAGGTTCTGTGGAAGAATTTCTAACTCTTGGGGAATGCTTATGGTGACATTTTTCCAAATGGAAAAATGAATCAATATCAGATACCAGACTGTCCTAGAAAAGAGAGCTCAGTGTCCATCACAGGGATATCCCTTCTCCTCTGATGGACCAAAGGAGGCCAAATGGAATTGTTCTAAAGCACAATTAGCACTTGGGAGGCACAGGCAGGCGGATCTTTGTGAGTTCAAGGCCAGCCTGGTCTACAGAGTGAGTTCCAGGACAGCTGGGACTATAGGGAGACCCTGTCTCGAAAAAAACAAAAAAAAAAAAAAAAGCACAATTAATCTTGAAATCCAAATACTTTATGTTTTTCATGTTGTTCAGGTTTGTTATTCACATGCTTTTTAAAATTTAGTCTACAACTTTAGCCTTAATTATAATGCGCTTCAACATCTTCCAGTCTGCTTTTATGGTCAAGTTACTTAGTTGTACACTCAACTGTTTTTACACTTATTTGTTACCCAGGAAGAAACGGCTAATTTGGCTACTCTACCATCGGCTATTCTGTTGACCAGCAGCTATTCTGTTGACCGTATTTGCAGAATTCCTCCTATCCATCAAAAAGGCCACAGTACTATCCCTCCAGCAACTGGAGAGCTATCAATTTGGACAGTGGCTTTAGGAAGAAATGGCCCAGGAGATATTTAACCAGTAAACTCCAAATTCTGATTCTTAGGCTGCCAGTTCCAAGTGTCAAAGTAATTTCTACTAATTTTTCTTCAAGTCAGTGCTGCTTAGGCTAATGCATCCTCCCCGCTCTCCTGGAACACATTCAAGAACTAATAGAAAAATTGAAAAGTGGATTCTTCAAAAGCAAATTAGAGAATATAAAGCTGTAATCCAGGAGATCTCCCTAGTAGATCTCAATGAACTGAGGGTAGCTGAGTACAGGGGTAAGCTCAGGATTTAGGGCATCCTGCAGGCTGCCAGATTTCACAAGCCTGTCCTGATTCTGGTTTAAATGCTTTGCTTACTCTCAATCTTCAATAATTTTAAGTATCATTTAAATGCTTACTACATAGCTACTATGTGACCAAAAGGCTTTCCCTTTGTCAAACTCATATAGCATGCACTGGACAGTGATCTCAGTGGTCTTAAAGAATATATATCAGTATAACCATTTTTAGTGGTTTGGAAGGCTGAGGCTCAGTTGCTAGCTCATTTTCTTATACCCTTGGTTGATATTTAGTGCCAAGGCAAAATACAAACCAGAATATTATCAGGACATGAGAAATTAAATAAAATAAATCAAAATATGATAACTGATATTCTAGAGAAACATTTTATTAATTTTCAGATTTAAAAAATACAAATGTCTAAGTTATTCAAGATCTTATTGTTGGCTAGAGACTACTAATGTTATAAGCTATTTTTGTTAATGGAAGGCCAAATTCTAAAGCAATTAGAATGCATGTTCTTTTACACTAATTCATTTCAAATTGAAAACTCACTTGCAAATGGAAAAAGCAAAATCCCACTTTTCTCTCCTAGCAAAAGAAAAGACTATAAAGGTAAGAATTTTTAACCTCTCATACTGACCTACGATAACCAACATCTATTTTATTCATAGGCTTACACCCATCACTAAATCGAGTTCATGAGTTGAATATTCATTATGTCCTATTTCAAAATGGATTGGAGGGGCCTGGTGCTAAAAACAAGGATGCATTCATTCCTCATCTACAGAAAATAGCCCTGACAGAAAGTCAGACACAGTATCAAACTGAACCAAGAGCAGGTGCCTCTACCATAAAAAATGAAAGGAACATAAATATGACCAATACAGGTGCAAGCCCAGTCAGTACCAGGTGTTCTGCAGAGCTTTCCAGCTCTTAAACAGGAGAAAACGTAGGTGAGCAGAGGCAGTGACAGTGGAGACAGACTTACTCCTGGCTGCTATCAGTGAGGTATTTGGAAGAGGAATCTTTGGAGTCTTCCTTGTTTAGAGGCTGAGGATAAATGGTATGTCCCAATAAGGGACATTTGCCAATACATACTGAGAAAAGCTGCCCTGCCTGTGATACACAGCATGGGACTGAGGTGGCAGGCTGACAGTGACAAGGCCCATCAAAGACTGTTGGTGATCCAGGCCACCCTGGACTAAATGGAGACTTCTAGAAGAGAATGGATTCAAGCTGGACATGGAAGACCTAGCTTTCAGAGGAGAGGACTGAGATGAGCCATCCATGAACACAAATCACTGATCCCTGTTCAGATGGTGTACTGGAGAGCTTTAGGGTCAACTTGACACACCTGGGTTGAGGGAGCCTCAGTTGGGGAATTGCCTCCATTGGACTGGCCTGTGGCCATGTCTGTGGGGCATCTTCTTGATTGCTGAGTGATGTGGGAGGGCCCTAGCCCATCATGTGTGGCATCACCCCTGGGCAGGTCATTCTCTATTGTATAAGAAAAAGTCTGAGCATGAATAAGGGGAGCAAGTCAGTAAGCATTGTTCCTCCATGGCCTGTGCTTCAACTTCTGACTTCAGGTTCCTGCCTTGAGTTCTTACCTTGGACTCCCTGAGTAATGAATTGTGACATGGGAGATGTAAGCCAAATAAACCCTTTCCTACCCAAGTTGGTATTTTCCAGAGTTTTTTTTTCACAGCAATTGAAGTCAAACTAAGACAGATGGGCTGCCTATGAAGTTTTAAGGGAAGTTACAAAATGTGTCTTCAGCCAGGCGTGGTGGCACACGCCTTTAATCCTAGCACTTGGGAGGCAGAGGCAGGCNCCAGGTCCTCTGCAGAGGCAGTCAGCCTCTTACCGCTGAGGCCATCTCTCCAGCCCCCAGGTTATTTTTTAATATCATAGTAACAATGGCTTAGAATGTCGCAGGTCCCCTTGCTCCTTTCACTTTCAGGCAGTTGTGATCACCTGAGGACGCGGTGTTGTAACGTCCTGCTCCTGGACGAAAGGAGTGACAGGGCACTGGATTAAATGTAGTACAGAAAGAAAGAGTGACTTTGGGGTTGGTGTCATATGGAGACTGAGCATGGTCACCTGTAGTCAGTTACGTTTTAAACCAGAAACCTTAGTAGGCACTTGTGCTTAAGACACACAGTGTGGAGTCAAGGATAACCTAGGATACAGATTAGCCAAGTACGAAAATTCACAATAAAACTATGGTGGAAGCTGGATTAAAACACATTGTTCTCTTTCTCCTTTCTGTCAGCCTTCTGTTCCCCCAAGCAAGAGGGTCACATCGTGTTCACTTTGCAGCCTTCCTTTTCTCCCTTTCCCCTCCTTTCCAGAAACACCAGATTCTCTTCCTCTAAGCTGTAAGAGCTAATTATTCCTAGTTTCCTTCTAGTAGTTTATTTTCCTGCACATTTTCTGAATGGAATACAACTTTCAGAGAGTTAAAAATAGAAAGTCTTTCCTCAGTATATTGTCATTTCTGTCCAAAGGGTGGCTGTGGGGACAGGAGAGTAATGTGTACAAGCCCTCTGGTTAATTATCTGGCCTTAAAGTATGCAGCCTGTCTATTTGACAGATCCTTGAGATCTATATTTTTATTACTCAGCTGCTAACTTTCCTTCTAGAATTATGCCCAAGCATGGAGTCCATTTTTAAAGAAATATATTTGGTTTTTTCAGATGATCACATTTTTGCCATGTCAGAGAAGTAATTGATTCCACTTGACATCTCCATACAGCTTAAGATTTGATGGATTCAAGACATGCTGAAGACACTTTGGTTTTTTTTAGTTTATGTAGTTTTCTTTTTTTTTTTTTTTTGGTCTTTTTTCGAGACAGGGTCTCCCTGTAGCCCCAGCTGTCCCTGGAAAACTCACTCTGTAGACCATGCTGCCTTGAACTCACAAAGAATGCCTATTGGAAACTTGTTGAAGCATGGCAGACATTCCCCCGTCCCCCTGGAGACCTAGTTCCACAGTGGTCTCACCAAATGCCGGCCCTGACAGCCTCTAATCCCAGCACTCGGGAGGCAGAGGCAGACAGATCTTTGTGAGTTCAAGGCCAGCCTGGTCTACAGAGTGAGTTCCAGGACAGCTGGGGCTACAGGGAGACCCTGTCACGAAAAAAGACCAAAAAAAAAAAAAAACACTAAACTAAAAAAAACCAAAGTGTCTTCAGCATGTCTTGAATCCATCAAATCTTAAGCTGTATGGAGATGTCAAGTGGAATCAATTACTTCTCTGACATGGCAAAAATGTGATCATCTGAAAAAACCAAATATATTTCTTTAAAATGGACTCCATGCTTGGGCATAATTCTAGAAGGAAAGTTAGCAGCTGAGTAATAAAAATATAGATCTCAAGGATCTGTCAAATAGACAGGCTGCATACTTTAAGGCCAGATAATTAACCAGAGGGCTTGTACACATTACTCTCCTGTCCCCACAGCCACCCTTTGGACAGAAATGACAATATACTGAGGAAAGACTTTCTATTTTTAACTCTCTGAAAGTTGTATTCCATTCAGAAAATGTGCAGGAAAATAAACTACTAGAAGGAAACTAGGAATAATTAGCTCTTACAGCTTAGAGGAAGAGAATCTGGTGTTTCTGGAAAGGAGGGGAAAGGGAGAAAAGGAAGGCTGCAAAGTGAACATGATGTGACCTCTGTGCTTGGGGGAACAGAAGGCTGACAGAAAGGAGAAGAGAACAATGTGTTATAACCAGCTTCCACAGTAGTTTTATTGTGAATTTTCGTACTTGGCTAATCTGTATCCTAGGTTATCCTTGACTCCACACTGTGTGTCTTAAGCACAAGTGCCTACTAAGGTTTCTGGTTTAAAATTTACTTGTATCACTGACTTACAGTGTACCATGCTCATGTCTCCATATGACACCAACCCCAAATGTCACTCTTTTCTTTCTGTACTACATTAAATCCAGTGCCCTGTCACTCCTTACTGTCCAGGAGCATGGACGTTACAACACCTGCTCCTCAGGTGATCACAACTGCCTGAAAGTGAAAGGAGCAAGAGGGACCTGCGACATTTCTAAGCCATGTTACTATGATACTTAAAAAATAACCTGGGGCTGGAGAGATGGCTCAGCGGTTAAGAGCGCTGACTGCTCTTGCAGAGGACCTAGGTTCTATTCTCAGCACCCACATACCAGCTAAGAACCATCGTTAACTCCAGTTCCAGGGGAATCCGACACCCTCTTCTGACCTCTGCGGCATTGCACGACACGGGTGCACCAACTTACATGCAGATAGTACACTCATACACATAATAAATAAACAAACAAACAAACAAACAAATAAATAAACAACCTGACAGCATTCATAAAGCCAAGGGTGGACCCATAACCCTTGCTGAGCCGCTTTCCTCAGATGTCTCTCATCACCATGCTCCCAAGCCAGGGCCCTGCTCATTCTTTATTTGAACAGTATCTCCAGCATGAAAGGGGGATGTCACAACACAGCTGATCACAGAATCTTGCCCTTGTATCCTAGGCCTACAATATCCCACACAGCACACCCAGGTTCTCGTGGCTTGCAAGGAGAAGCGTGAGCACATGCACAAGCATATTCCCACACTATCTTACAGGATCTTGGGTGGAGGCAAGGAGGAGTTATGAGGGATTAGAGCCCAGGTCACAAGACAAGCACATGGGTCTGTGAGCTTGTTTACATCTTGGTTGCAAGGTTGGGTGAAAGTCATTAGTCCAGATTAGGTCCATTTCGTAAAAGTCATTCCTACACAGCCTCTCTACTAGCTCAGAGAATTGTGGCACATGCAGCCTGGACTCTGAGCCACTTCTTGGTTCAGTTACTGCCGTAGGTTTGTCTATGCTCAGTTTTCTCCTATTAATTGGTTCATTCTTTTCTTCTTTTGCTTATTCTCCAAGTTCATAGACCAGAAGTTTAAGAGGCATGCTCTCAACACAGACTGCTTTTTCAGAAGGAGCAGTACTTGGTAGGTAAAGAGCTGTTCACTAAGCTTTCACAGGCAAAAAATACCACTACACACACACACACACACACACGCACACACGCACACACACACACACGCACACACACACACGCGCACACACACCCACACACGCGCACACACACACACGCACACACACGCACACACACTGGACCCCCAGACTTGGCCCTTTCTTGCTCTCCTTGTTTTGGCACAGACCAGGTGACAATTCACGGGTAATGCAGAACCCAGGCTTGTGGGAGTGCAGGTGAGAGAACAGCTATCTAAAGGGAAGCAAACATTTCTACTTTGGCCTGGAAGTCTGTGGCTGTGGGGAGCTGACCTTTCTCTGTACATGCTGGGCTCTTCCCTGGCCTGACTTCCTCCCCTGCTGAACTCTGTTCACTCTCTGTAACATGCCTCCATGCCCAGCCGGGTCTGCTCCACCTTAGTGGAGTTTCCTTCTCCCTGTATCTCCCCACTTCTGCTTCTACAGGATGCATGGTGAGCCATGTGTTCACTTGTCTCTCTACTATGATGCCATGGGCTTCCTAAGGGCACATTTGTACCCCATGTGTTAATCTTACAGTGTCTGCCAACACTAATTAAACACTCATTGAATTATTTATGTAAGTGGAATGAATGCCACAGTCTTTCAGGGATCTTTACAAACAGTGTTTTGGGTTTTGGCTTTGGCTTTTTTTGAGGGTCTAAACTATGTGCTCCTGGCTGCTGCAACTTCTAGTGCTCCTGCTGCCTGTGCCCTCAGACTGCTGAGATTACAGGCCTGTGCCATCACGACTGGCCACAAACAGTATCTAATGTCACTACTTCAAGAGCTAAGCTGTGAGTCTACAAGTATGCAGGGACATAGCTAAATTTTTTCTTCAGAGCCACTGAGTGGCATTTTCATAAGGAAGCATGTGGGAGATTGAAACATTGAGGGGATGTCATTCTCTCCATAGCCAATCTGACATCTAGCTACTTTTGTGTTTAGCTCCTGGGGCCTGGCTAACTGGTTCACAAATATCTCTATCATGGACAATCACATGATCGGGCAGGGATCAGAAATAGGCCATGGAATGTACACCATTGCTCAATGAACCTGATGGCTCTGCAGGCCAGAGAGCCACTTGCCCCTCACCTGGCTGCCCAGTCTTCTCTAAAACCTGACTTGTTTGGGGACCTGGTATAGTTCATTAGTAGCATCTCAGTCTTCTAAGAGATGGAAGAAACCCATGGCTGCTCAGGGCACAGCCCACCTGGTCAAAAGCAAACAAAGATAAAGACAAATATCCTGGTTGCTATGGTAAGCAAAGAAAAATGGACAAATAAGACTAGTCTATTGCCCACTGATTACCCTTGAAGTCACATTTTGGGAAAACCAGGTCTTAACCACCACTTCCACAGCCCAGCCTCCCAGCCTGAGGATATTTCAAGGCAACAGAACCCAAACAAACAGCAGGTTCTCTAACACCAGAGAAGGACCTAGAGGGCTCCACACAACTGCCTAATGGCTCCTGATTATAATTCCAAACAAAGACTGGCACTAACACCCTCACCCCCTCGCCACCCTTGTGTTGCCCATAAAAATTATTTACGGCTTTGTGCGGAAAAAATCTCACTTCGGGAGAAAATCAGATAATCAGGGGCCTCCTGTGAGTAGGAGCACTCGGACAGGGCATTTCGGGACCAGTTTCATGGTGATTAACTAACTTGCTTCATTTCCATGTAGTTGTCACTCTGAATTACCACTTAATGGGTGAAGTGTGCAGGCAATAACAATCAGCAGCGCGGTGTAAAGAAGCAAGACATTAAAAAAAAATTAGCCCCTACAGCAATTAATTGCAGTGAATTTTTCAAATAGTTTTAATACTCTGTCTTTTGACCCCAGGGTCTGGCTTGGGGAAAAATACATTAATCTCCAGATAATAGTCAATTTCAGCTCTTCAGAATCCACAATGATATTAAAGATTCCAACCTTACACTTTTGGTTGCAAACATTAATTAAGCATAATTGTGTGTCTCCATGATATTTGGTGCTTTCTGCAGGAGTCGTAGCTCAGGGAATAATTTGAAGACAGCAGACAGCATTTGCTACATAAATTCACCCCAATGGCTATTAACTCATTCTAGAATAGTCAAGACTCCTATTTTAAAGGATTTTTTTGCATTAAATACCATGTTAATTGCATAACCTTTTATTTACCCTTCCCCAAATCCTCCATTTAAAAAGTTCTACAAGGTCAAATACAATAAGATGTTGGTAAGATGTTGGTGAGAGTTATAAAGTGTAAATTTTAAGAATGGTATTTTTTTTTTTTGGTATTTTTGAGACAGGGTCTCCCTTTAGTCCCAACTGGCCTGGAGCTCACTCTGTAGGCCAGGCTGGCCTTGAACTCACAGAGATCTGCCTGCCTCTGCTTCCCAAGTGCTAGGAAAAAAGGCAAGTACCACCACGCCTGGCTCTGAGTTGGGATTTCTGAAAAGAACTCTCCAGGCTGCTGCAGGTGGCAAAATGGAGCCATCTCTCCACCACCACTAATGACATTTTTGCAAATCCTCCAAAATCTACTGGAAGCATCTCTGGTCTATGGAATGATGCCCATGAGTTAAAGCACAGCATCAAAAGAGAAGAATGAAATTCTGCCTAAAGGTGTTCACTGACAATATGCCTTTCAAAGATGGTTTTAAAAGCTGATTGAAAAGGACAAAAGGTGATTAAAGGGGACTTAGAACCTCACTGTGCAAGCTGGAAAAAAATAATTTGAAGTTAACCTTCCTAGAAAGACAGAATTTTGAGATTTTTTTTTTCAAATTATTATTTGTCTGTCTTGTTTTTTTGAGACAGGGTCTCTCTGTAGCCCCAGCTTGCCTAGAAATCACTATATGTAGACCAGGCTGGCCTGGATCTCCCAGAGATCTGCCTCCCTCTGCCTCCTGAGTGCTAGGATTAAAGGTGTGTGCCACTAAACCTGGCTTCTTCACAATTTAAAGCTATTTAATACACAAAGTTTAAGCCGGGCATGGTGGTGTACACCTTTAATCCCAGCACTAGGGAGGCAGAGGTAGGCAGATCTCTATGAGTTCAAAGCCAGCCTTGTCTACATAGCAAGTTCCAGGCAGCTGGGGCTAGAGGGGGACCCTGTCTCAAAAAGACCAAAAAACAAACAAACAAAAATAAAAACAACAAAAAAGTTTATTTTACAGACCATAATATACCCAACAACATTCTCCAATAGCTGAAGATAAGAGAAAGAGAAAAATAGAAATAAATTTTCTAAATTTCTAAACACAGTATTTGCCTGCTACACATTCCAGGCTTACATTTTAAGCATTTCTTAGGGAAATCCACATTAGAAGGAAATATTGCCTTGGTTTAATGTTTTACCCCATTAGTGCACTCCACCCATAACCGATTTTGGTGACTAATGAGACTGGCACGGGTTCTCACTTCTCAGATGGGAGTTCCACTTACCAGCTTGGTTTTGTGTCTGCTAATTTGCAACTTAGACAAAAACAAAGTAAAGAAATTTTTTAAAGAATAAATGAGAACCAGCAACACTATTGCAGTTGCTCTTTGATTTCAAGCTGCTCTGCACGCTGGCTTCTGAGTCAGATAGTGGTTAGATGTCCTGATGACTGAGGGCTCTTGCCTGACCCATAGTAGCCTGGAGCCAGGTGCCTAGACCAGCAAGGCTGAGGCTCACATGACAAGCGCCAGCCTTTACCAGAGCAAACAGTTGTACATTGCATCTCTGGAGTTGTTTTGTTTTATTTTGTTTTTTCCTCAGACTGTTATAGATTTTCTCTTTGACCTAATTTTATTTGAGTAGAAATGTTCAGCAGGGGCTGCTGTCTGGGCCTGCCTTACTTCAGAAGGCCAACAGTCTGTTTACACACCAATAATGGAAAATCTTTCTGTGCTTCAGAGACTGCTGAGCACACTCTGCAAAATGAATCGGTCCCTTTCAACAGCATTGTGTTCTCTAGCTGTAGAAATGAAGCTGCCAACATTTACTAGCTCCTTCCAGACCAGAAGAGGCTATACATATTCCCAGTTTCTTAGAGTTTCTCCATCAAATTTAGGTCATCGTTTTTCAAAATGTGATCTCAGGGCTACCTACATTTGAATAATCTAGATAAATATCATTGTCTCTTTGGAAAGAAACCAATGAGTAGGTTTTCTTCTGGATTAAAAAAAAAATTATTGATCTCTTGACTTCCTGTGCTCATTGTGAGATGGGACCCTCGGCTTGCTGCTCCAGCCCTGGCCACCATGCCTCCTGCCACAATGGACTCTGATTCCCAGGAACCATCAATTGTAAGCTCAAATAAATTCTTCCTTTTATAAGTTAAAAAATTTTTATTATTGTTATTATTATTATTATTATTATTATTATTATTCAAGACAGGGTCTCCCTATAGCCCCAGCTGGCCTGAACTCACTCTGTAGACCAGGCTGGCCTTGAACTCACAGAGATCCTCCTGCCTCTGCCTCCTGAGTGCTAGGATATAAAAGTGTGTACCACCACAGCCCAGGCTTAAAGATGGTTCTTGGCCACCATGGTAGGTGCTGGGAATCGAACCTGGGTCCTCTGCAAGAGCATCAGTGCTCTTAGACCACACTGAGGCCATCTCTCCAGCCCCCTTATTTTTATTTTATGGGTATGAGCCTTATTGCCTGCATGTGTATATATGTACCCATGTTGTGCAATGCCCAGGAGATCAAAAGAGCGGTGTTGGACCACCTGAAACTCGAGTTATGGGCAATTGTTATCTACCAAATGGGTGCTGGACATCAAATCTGGGTCTTCTTCAAGAGCAGTCTGTACTTGCTCTTAAAATCTCTCTAACCCATCTTCTGGGATTTTTTTTTTTTTTGGTCTTTTTGAGACAGGGTCTTACCCTGGAGCTCTGACTGTCCTGGAACTCACTTATGGTTAGACCGGCTGGCCTTGACCTCACAGAGATGCGCAACCTACCTCTTGCCTGCCAAGTAGCTAGGGTTAAGGCGTGTACCCACCCAATGCCAAGCTTAAGATTTTTTTTTCCTTTTTTTAAAAATTTATATTTATATATATATTTTTTTTAATCAAATCATAGACCAGTGGTCCCGCCCATTCCCCACCCTGCCAGAGCTCATGGCATTCTGCCAAAATATGTCTTTTCACCCCCCCTCTTTCTCAGCCTTTTCTCAAATATTCTCCATGAGTGGACAGTTACTGTTTTGAGCAGAAGTCACTGTTTCCAGTCCAGTTCTTTAGTGCAGTCCTGCTTTCTGTTGTTGTTGTTTCCAATCTGATCACTCCCAACTGCTTTCGGACAAAACCTCAAGGGGCCCATAACACATAAATATTACAACTAGGTTAATATGGCACTAGCATCCACAGATGACGGATTACCATTGGTCATTTGTTTTTTCGGACGCTGATTTTTTTTTTCTGTTGTTACTTCACTTCAGCATGATGTCCACTACTCCAGCCATTTTCCATGCAAAGCTCATGATGTCGTCTTTTGCCTTTACTGCTGCATAGAACTCCATTGTTAAATGTTACCACATTTCTCTATCCACTCATTCAGTTGGGCATTTAGGTTGGTTCCAGACTCCTTGCTAATTGTGAAAGAGCTGAAAATAAACATGGCCGTGGCATGTATACTCTATGCAGTGGGGTGGGTCTTGAGGGTAACATGCCCAGGAGTGGTATGGGTTGGGTCGGTGGCAAAGTTATATTCCAAGTCTTCCAAGGGTTCTCCACACTGCTTTTCATAGAGGGCTGCACCAAGTTTGTCATTACACCAGCAGTGACTGAGTGTTCCCTTTTCCCCACAACCTCTCCAGCACTTGGTATCATTTTGTTTTCTTATCCTAGCCAGTCTTATTGGAGTAAGATGATATCTTAAAGTGGTTTTTTGATTTGCATTCCTTAATGATTAGTGATGTTGAACCTTCTTTAAGGTGTTTTCTCAGCCATATTAATTCCTTACTTTGGTGAAGTCTCTGTTCGGGCTTTTTGCTCCATCTATTGAGTGGGGTCGTTTGTTTTCTTTACTTCTGTTTTGAGTAGTTTATAATATTCTGGAAAATCAATGCTTTGTCAGATGTTTCCCCTGCAGGGAAGGTCTCTCACTCTGTTGGGATTTCTTTTCTACTTCCTTGATTTGTCTTTCTTTTGATGTACATGAAAGCTTTATGTTTAATGATGTCCCATTTGTCAATTGTCAACCTTAATTCTGTGCAGCTGCGTCTGATTTAGGAAGTCTTTTCCCCTATGCCTATGTCTTGTAGTCTGCTGCCCACTTTTTCTCTTTATTGCCTTCAAGAGTTTGGTGTTTCACGTTGAGTCTTTTGAATCCATCCGGAGTTGACCTTTTGTACAGGGTAAGTGGGCGGTTTAATTTCTGTGCTTCTACAAGTGGTGATTCCAGTTTTGCCCAAACACCACTTGCTGAAGACGCTGTCTTTCTTACATTGGTCTTTTATAGCCCCCTTGTCAATATTGAGAATGGCTGTGAAATTGTATGGCTTCATGGTTTAGGTCTTTGGTTTTGTTTCCATTGGTCAATAGGTTGTTTTTGTGCCAGTTACCAGGCTCTGTTTATGACTATATGCCCTGTAGCTATAGTTTGAAGTCTGGTATAGAGATCCCCCACTGGTGTAACTCTTTTTTCAGGCTCAGGGTTGTTTTGGCTATTCGGGGTCTTTTTGTTTTTTCCAAATGAAATTTTAAGGACTTTTTTTTTTCGAAGCCTGTGAGAAACTCTTGGGGATTATTGTGGATGCAAAGATTTTTTTTTATAAATAAAGTTTTAATTCTGTAGCCCAGGCTGTCCTTGAATTTCTGATCCTCTGCTCCTCAACAATAAGTGCTTATATTATAGATTTGTACTTGCCATATCCCTGTATGTAATCTGTTTTTTGTTTTGCCTTTTTGAGATGGGGTTTCACTATGTAGCCCTGGCTGGCCTGGCCTTTTTGTAGACCAGGCTAGACTTGAATTAACAGAGATTCTTCCGTACCTCTGCTTCTCAAGTGTTCTTTTAACAAGCCCTCAAGGTCACTTTTTTTTTAAATCTTTCTTTAGACAGGTAGTCCACATGCTGGAGGCCTGGACTCTTTATTTATATAGACCAGCCTGGCTTAGACTCACAGAGATCTGCCTGCCTCTGCCTCCAAGTGCTGGGATAAAGGTGTTGCGCCACCATAGTCTGTGTTTTTACAATGAACTATTATATTGGGAAAATCACTCAGTGTTGTCACAAGAGCAAATTTTAGTAAGTAGATCCAAAGGAGAGACTCTATCAAATTTATTTATTTATTTTATTATTTTATGTGTAATGAGTGTTTGGCCTGCATGGATATAGAATGCACCCAATGGTACAATCCCCTCAAAGGCCAGAAGCAGGTATGGAATCCCTGGAACCTGAGTCAGACGAGTTGTAGCTGCTACATGCATACTGAGAAAACCAAACCAGGGTCCTGCTGCAAGAGCAGCCAGCTGCTAACAGCATCTCCATCTCCTAAAGGAGAGACTCTTTTTTGGAGGGGGCAGAGGGTTTGTTTGTTTGTTTTTTGTTTTGAGAAGGAATTCACCTAATGTAGCCTCCAGCTGGCCTGGAACATCACTATTATAGACACCCAGGCTGGCTTCAATCTTACACTGATCTGTCTCTGCCTCCCCAGTGTTAGGAGTGAAGTCCTGGGCCACCACAGTTGGCCTAAGAAGAATGTCTCCAACCAGGCATGCTACTCCATATCTATAATCCTAGATTCCGGAGACTAAGCCAGGAGGATTATTGTTGACTTTATCAGCCTGTGCTACAGGAGACCAGGGCTATTTATGCCTCTCCTGCCCCCATCGGTGTAGTCCCTCTCCCCCAAAATGCCATTCTGACAAAGTTGTATGGTCATAGACTGTAGAAGAAAATAAGGGAAGCCAGCTGGCATGGATGGTGCACGCCTTTAATGCTAGCACTGCAGAGAAGCAGAGGCAGAGGGAGGCAGGACAGAGGCAGGCGGATCTTTATGAGTTCAGCCAGCCTGGTCTAACAGAGTAAGCTCCAGAGCCAGCTGGGACTTTAAGAGGAGAGACCTGTCTCGAAAATACAAAAAAAGAAAGAAAATAGGGGAAAGACAGGTAAAAGGTAAAAATACAATATCCTCTTGATTAGACTAGTTTGGAAACAAAGCTGCTTTTAGAAGATCTTAAATTGTGTGTGAGTGGGTGCATGTGCCACACACATCTGTGTGTTGTGTTGGTGGTGTGTGTGTGTGTGTGTTTGTTCCTCTGTAACACAATGCGGAAGTACAGTAAGACAAACTGGCAGAAGTTGGTTCTCTCCTACCATGCAGGCCCTGGGGATTGTAACTCAGGTCTCCAGGCTTTCTGGAACAGCTAGCCTTACCCCACTGAGCCCTATCTTGGACAGCCCAACAAGACTGTTTTTTAAAAAAAGCAAGCAGAGTCTGGGAGATATTATAATATAGAATAGCTCAATGGGTAAGAGTGCTGCCTCCCAAGCTGGAGGAGCTGAGTTTCATCACACCTGCAGAACACACGTAAAAACGTCAGATAAAGGAGTGCTTGCTTAAAAAATTCCCGCAACAGGAGGCAGAGGCAAGGCAGATCCACGAGGCTGCCTGGCCACTCCAGTCTAGCACAAACATACGCATGTACATCATACACTCGTGCACTAAAAATACACAAGGTGCCAAGCAGGGCAGCTCATGCCTCTCATTCTCGCACTCATGAGGCAAAGGCAGGGCCACATCTTTGAGTTCCAGGCCAAGTTGGTACTATCAAAAGCAAGTTTCCTGGCAGTCTGGGCTATTATAGTAAGACCTTGTCTCAAAAAACAAAAATAAGTAGCATAGAACAGAATGCTTAAGAATCACAAAGCTTGTTAAAATAAGAAATCCCCTTTCTCTCCATTCTCATTAAATGGGTATGGTAAGGGGAATCCACATTTGTGAAAATACCTACCTTGATTCGAATGTAAAGTACCTTGTTATGGCATTACCTATTTAATATACAGGGGCCCGGAGTTGCAAATCTCCACACTCCCACCCCTTTGGTGCTGTACTGGGCCTTACTGGGCCCATCTGACAGTTATTCTTCAAGTAGCTTCTGGCAGAGAAAGACTCTCAGCATTAAAAAACCTAAAAGTGAAAAAAAAAAAAAAACCTAAAATGAATTTACAATGTAAAGACTTGGATATCATAATTGGCCTACAATTAGTTGTACCATATTCTATACTTGTCCTTAGGAAGTGTTTAGGTTTTGTTGAAAACTATGCAGCTAGCTTTGGTGTGGCTAACTATATAATGTAATTCAGTCACTTAGAAGGCTGAAACAGAATATCATGAGTTGAAACCACCAGCGGAGTCTACACGAGAGTTCCAGGCCAGCCTGGCATAAGACACATGTCTCATAAGGCCAAGACAAACAAAAAACAAGAAAACAAACACCAATATGGTGGTAATCTAAATCTCAAGAATTAGAGGCTAAATGAGTTCTAGGACAGCCTGGACTTAGTGTAAGGGCCTTTTTCAAAAAAAACAAGCAAACAAACCATGAAAGCCTTAACAATATGGGCACTATCATCATGCTTCCTTCATTAATTATACTATATATAGATGAGTTATATTAATTATGTAATTAATGTTAACATAGTATAGAGTCAAACTTGAATGAGATCTTCCATTATTTGCTATATTTTGCTTCTCTTTCCCTTCCTTCATTTTTTTTTTTTTTTTGGTCTTTTTTGAGACAGGATCTCTCTGTAGCCCCAGCCTGGTCCTGGAACAGACTCTGTAGACAAGGTCGTGTTGCACCACACGGCCCCCTGGGCCCTCCTTTCTTTCTTTCTTTTTTATTTTTTTTCATTTTTTAACAATAATAATAATTTATGAGTACAAGCATCCTTCATGTAAAACCAATTTGCAAGCAGTTGTGCCCAAACCCACACAGCCCAGGGTCCCACCATCCAGCTGGGGGGACTTGTATGTTCAATCAAGTTGATATAAATAGGTCCAGTCTATATTGCTTAGTTTCACCATTCACCCCAATTGCAACCTTACATTCTACCACCCCCCTCTTCCAGAGATTGTTCCCTAGGTTAGAAAAGGGGCCAAGGTGGAAAGAAGCAAAACAGTTACTTCTTGGAGTGGTCTTTGGACTCTGGCAATTCTGACTGTTTCCTTTCTGGGCTGACAGTTTGTCCAGGAATAACCTTTGATCCACTAATGAAGCACAAGCAATTAGATATATAGGTTATATANTTTTTTTTTGAGACAGGGTCTCCCTTTAGCCCCAGCTGACCTAGAACTCACTATGGAGACCAGGCTGGCCTTGATCTCACAGAGATCCAGCTGGCTCTGTTTTCCAAGAGCTGGGATTAAAGGCATATACTACTACACCCAGCCTCTATGGACGTAATATTGTTGTGAAGATTGGAATAACAAGTGAAAAACTAGAGAGGTAACTGAAGTTGAATTAATGCTAAGAGATAGAGTGGGAATTTAGCTTGGAGCTGCAATTTAACTACAGTTAAGATGAGCTCCACTCAGTGAAGAGGCAGCAGTGGGATGGAGTCTGGCCAGCTGGCCATGAGCTTGTGCTGCTGGCATGGCTGATACCTACTTACCAGTCATTATTCTGCTCTGTTTTTGCTTCTCGGCTGGCTGACTGGTAGTTTCAGGAGCAGGAGGGAGACTGGAAGCCACCAGTACCAGTCACTCCAAAGTACCCCCGACTTGGAAGACCAGCTCTGCAGGCCCCTGAGGTGCCAGGCAGAAGCAGCCTGAGAACTCCCTTGTGGCTCACACACTCTGGACATGGAGACCAGCACACATAGGGCAGACACTGCACTGACCTCCCAATAAAGTAAAAGGACTCTAAGGAAAGCAAGCCATTCCGCATTAAGAACGCAAAGCAGAAGTGGCCCTGTTATGTCTCCCCAAGTCTCTCCAAGAGGAGAGGGCTGGGCTATGCCGCTGCCACTGGGGTGCCCAGCTGCTGGACTCCAGGCACACAGGGAGCAGGGGACTCATCAGCCTGTTCTCCCCTCTCCCCTCCTCATGGGTCCCTTCCTCTCGGCCTCTCTCCTCTCCTCCTTCCTCCCTTTCTTCTTTCTCCTCTCTCTACTCCCTCTTCTCTATTTGTGATAGGGTCTCATAATGTAGCCCAGGCTAGTCTCAAACTCACAATTCTCCTTTCTCAGGAGAGAAAATAGGGCCAACCCCTATCTACTTCTACCAGCCCCAGAAACACTTGTGTGGAGAACAGGGCTCTATTATTTTTCTTTTGCAGTGATAAAGCTTCAGGTTCCAGAGGATGGGGTACATCATAGCAGGGAAGACGTGGAACAGGTGGCAGCAGCAGGAGCTGAAAACTGGCTGATCACATTCTCATCCCCGCATGGGGTGGGGGTGGGGGAAGAGAGAACACCAGGCTATAACACTTAAAAACCTACCCTCAGTGACATACTTCCTCCAGCAAGATTCCACCTCCTGAAGGCTCCAAAAACCTTCCCAGACAGAACCACCAGAGGGGGACCAAGCATATTTGGTCCCTTCAATATTTTCTGTAGTATCATGGAGTATGATGAAGCACGTGCATTCATTTACCTTGACAATTAATAGAGCTGAGCAGAATCGTGATCTCTTCCATTGTCCTTAGTTAAGTTTCTGTGTACAGGCTGGCTAGCCAGGATCCTCATGTGTCTAGAACCAATACCCTGGGCCACATCCCCTCTGAAAAGGCAAGTGTGAGACCCCATTCATAGACGGGTTGCCTCCATGCATGCCTGCCCTGTGCCACAGTGCAAGGGCCACAGTAAAAGACTCCTCCCTTTACTAGCTGGGGACATTGAGCAAGTCCTCCAGCCACATCCATTTTTAATTAGGAAGCCACAATGTGGGCATTATTATTATTTTTCCCTCTTCCTTAAATCCATTCTGCCAAAGGCACTCTCAAGCAGGCGAGTGGCAGTCAGGAAGACACTTCTTTCACACAGACAGTGGACCAATGTGTGTGTAGCACATAATGTCTCTACATGGTCACCTCACTCACGTGTGTTCTGGCCATATTTTCACCCTCCTTCTCAGTGAACACATTGCCCAAAAGAGCGAGGACTTCAAACTGAGCAACGCTAATGTTATATTCCTCATGATCTGAAAATAACTGTGCTCTTATATTGTGAATCCTTTAACAGGTTCTAGAACTAAGCTAAAAAAAAAAGAGTGAGGACTTGGCCCTTGTGGGACCCCACAGGCTTGGCATTTGGCTGCTTGGTCCCCCACTGGTGGTTCTGTCTGGGAAGGTTTGTGGAGCCTTCAGGAGGTGGAATCTTGCTGGAGGAAGTATGTCACGAGGGTAGGTTTTTAAGTGTTATAGCCTGGTGTTCTCTCTTCCCCCACCCCCACCCCATGTGGGGATGAGAATGTGATCAGCCAGTTTTCAGCTCCTGCTGCTGCCACCTGTTCCACATCTTTCCTGCCATGATGTACCCCATCCTCTGGAACCTGAAGCTTTATCACTGCAAAAGAAAAATAATAGAGCCCTGTTCTCCACACAAGTGTTTCTGGGGCTGGCAGAAGTAGATAGGGGTTGGCCTAGACCCGACCAAAGCCTCTTCTTAAATAGGATGCATTGTCTGGAGCACCATTTAAAACTAAAATGGTGATACATCTAAGTTAATTGGAAATATAAATTGTTGTTCATATTTGTTTTACTTAAAATCTAGAAAATGATAACTTTGGGATTAACATATACAAATGTTCTCTATAATTTTTGTGTTATACAGTATCATCTTGTAACATTCTCTTTTTTTTAAAATTTTATTTATTTATTTTCTATGTGTATGAATGTACTGTCTGCATGCAGGTCTGTGCACCCGTGTTGTGCAATGCTCGGAGGTCAGAAGAGGGTCTTGGATTCCCCTGGAACTGGAGTTCTCCTGGAATCGGAGTTACAGACGGTTCTCAGCCACCATGTGGGTGCTGGGGATCGAACCTGGGTCCTCTGCAAGAGCAGTCGGCACTCTTAACCACTAGGCTATCTCTCCAGCCCTATAACATTCTCTTTTACTTGTAGGATAATTTAACTTAAGGAATTAAGTTTGCTTTCCACAACATACAGTCACCCAAAACAGCTTGGACAAATTTAATGAAATTTACACCTTGATTCCTGCCTATAGGTATGTGTACTACAACTGCATTTTTGAGACTCCTGGGTCAAAAGATAAAAGCCTAAAATAAAAAAAGGGGGATACAGTTATATATTAATCCTTTTTGTCAAAAAAACTTTCAATTTAATCTTAAAACTAACTATGGGAAAAGATTTGTATGTTCCCACAGGTCAAAACGTCACCAACTTAATGGTTGAGAAAGAAAAGATACAGCCTTGCATTGTATAGGATGTACCAAGAAATACCAACAGAGAAGTTGGCCCATCTAAACATTAAAAGGAAGAAAAGCCTCAGACTACTACAGACATCAAACATCTCTGTGGATCCTATTTGTAACAACTGTTTATAATGAGTCCTAATGAAACTTACCTTCTAGGTGCTGCAAAGTTTTAATATGAGAGACTTTCTTACCTCCTTTTCATAGAACAAAGAAAAATATGATGGTAATGAAGTCATTCTCTAACTGTAAACTAGAGCTGACTGTTATAGAGGTTATCTCTTATAAAACTGGTAAAATTGCTTTCTTTAATTGACTAACAGACATAGGAACTGTGAAAAGGATTATTCTCTTTTTGGAACCAAATAAAGAGACTAGAGTCTCTTTAAGCTGTGCAATTAAGCAAAATATATTAATACAGGAAAGCTCTGATATCAGCAATGGATTATTCTACCAAGGAGATGTTGGCCAGGGGATCCAAGGCTCCCCAAAAGGTAAAGGCTTCTTGCCTATAAACTGGGATACCTGCAAGAAGAGAGGTGGTAAGGCCCTGCTGTCGAAGACCTGATGTAAGCATGGGAAAGATGTATTGAGACCGCACTTGCAAGTGTATAGTTGGTCTCTGGAATACCAGAGAGTGTTACCAAAGGCCACTAAATCAATAAAGCAAAAATTAGTCTCTTTGAGTCAAGCAAGACTCCTCTGTCAGCATCAGCTACACCTCACCTGCCTGGAAATACTGTGCAGCAGTGGCAGCCTTATGTCTGTATATCCCAAATCTAATTGGCTATTAGCTCTCTCCTTGGAGGAATAACTCATGGCTGATGCCACAAGCTTACATCTTCTAGTGGTTAGGAGATATTATAAGCCACAGTAAGACCTTGTCATCTTTTACAGAAAAAAACATAATTCATGGATTAGCATACCATCCAAACATCTGTGTCTATACCAAAGTAACCTACCATAATAATTAGTACTGTTTAAATACTTATATATCTAATTGCTTGTGCTTCATTAGTAGGATTGAAAGGTTATTCCTGAACAAACTGTCAGCCCATGAAAGGAAACAGCCAGAACTGATCAGCATCCAAAACGACATCTCCAAAGAAAGTAGACTGTTTTGCTTCTCGTCCACCTGTGCCCCTTTTCTAAACCTAGAGAACAATCTGCGGAAGAGGGGGCATGGTAGAATGTAAGGGCTGCAATTGGGGTGAATGGTGAAACTACAGCAATATAGACTGGACGCCTATTTGATCAACTTGATTGTACATACAAGTCCCCCCAGCTGGATGGTGGGAGCCTTGGGCTGTGTGGGTTTGGGCACAACTGCTTGCAAATTGGTTTTACATGAAGGATGCTTGTACTCATAAATTATTACTTATTGTTAAAAAATGACATAAAAGAAACTATTAAAAGGGCTGGAGAGATGGCCTAGCGGTTAAGAGTGCCGACTGCTCTTGCAGAGGACCCGGGTTCGATCCCCAGCACCCACATGGCGGCTGAGAGCCGTCTGAAACTCCAATTCCAGGAGAATTCCAGCTCCAGGGGAATCCGACACCCACTTCTGACCTCCACGGCATTGCACAACATGGGTGCACAGACTTGCATGCAGACAGTACATTCGTATACATACAGAAATAAATAAAAAATTAATTAAAAAAATTAAAAAAAAACTATTAAAAAACTAAAGGTGCCTATTATTTTAAAAAATGTTTGGAAACCACTTGAATAATAGAAGCAACATAGACTCGCTGAATTCAGAGTAGCAGCTTCTTCTGGGTACCACATAAGGCAAACAATTTTACCTCCAGTGTAGATCAACAGAGTAGGGCTGCTGGCCTAGGGAAGACCACCGGCTCACAGCCTCTTCCCACAAGCCCTGGAAGGTAGCCACAGTGATTACGTTTTCACCCTCTCTCTCCCTTTGAAACCACGTGGAAGCTTATCTTCTCATCTACTAGCTAGGGGCAAAGAATGGAGAGTCTTAGCAAGCTGAGGAGCCTGTGGATATATCCAGATTCTGCCACCGTGGTGGCAGGTAGTTGCTACCATCTCTACTACTTCATATGAACAAAGCAGACAGGCCTCTGCTATCCATGCAAAGCATCATAGACCCACTCAGGCTGAAGCAGTGGGTTTAGTATCTGAGATGCTCCAAAGATAATTTGTCCTAAGTTGTGACCCCAGAATTCCAAAAGAGCATTCTCCGGAGCCCTGTGGAGGGGCAGCACATTGACATGACGACTATGTGAGAGAGCAGCCCCTCCCCCACTTCCAGGTCTGAACACACAGGGCATTCCATCAAGTACCTTCTGGAGAGGGAGACTCACTATTTGCATGGATAACTTGGTCCTTAAATACTCCTCTGAAGGTGGATAGCTGATATTAGGGCATGAAGGGAACATCATGTCTGTCTCTAGGCCATGGGAGGAAAGTAACTATAAGCCTACAGTCAAGATGGCATATACACCCAGGTGTGGCATCTCAGTAGATACATGTGAGAACGAAAAAGGGACGGACAAGGACCGCAGGAAGAGGGAGGCAGAGTGAGGAAGAGAGAATAAGGGATGAAAACCAAGATGTGCACAGAGATAGAGACAGAAATAAAAGTAAGAGATGGGTCTGGAGAGATGGCCTAGCAGTTGGGAGCACCGACCACTCTTGCAGAGGACCCAGGTTCGATCCCCAGCACCCACATGGTGGCCGAGAACTGTGTGAAACTCCAATTCCAGAAGAACTCCAGTTCCAGGGGAATCTGACACACTCTTCTGACCTCCACGGCATTGCACGACACAGGTGCACAGACCTGCATGCAGACAGAAATAAAAAAATAAAATAAAAGTAAGAGAGAAAAAGAAATTGGGAAGCCAGAGAATTGGTGACATGGGCACTGGGACAAGAAACACGGGTCAATTCAGAGAAAGACAACAATGGAGACAGACAGGGACAGGCAGAAACACACAAAGACAAAACAACAAAGAAAGACAGTAAGAAGAGGAGGGGAAGGGAGGAGCCACTGGGAGATGCAGACTGATAGATGGTGAGAGAGACGGGGACTCAGGGATACAGCCCAGGGGACAAGATGCTGGGGGTTGAAAGGAACCCCGAGGCTGTATCACAAGTACAAAGCGGACCCCCAGTTATGTGCGTTTATTTGCCCTCAGGGTTGCTTTAAAGATGCTCAGCACTCTCTGGAGAAACTGCTTGTTTCCATTTCTTCTGCACTCACCTCTATTTGGTGGGAGTAGCTCTCCATGCTCCCCTCCCACTTGCAAACTCTCCTTTATATCCACTCTCAGTCTCTCAGGGAACACTATCTTCTGTGAGCTTCCAAGCTATCAACACAGGGACATAATGGGATAGGTCCCTAAAGCCTAGGATCTAAGAGCAATCCCTCTTTCTATGGAGCCTTTTCTAGCATGAGGGTCAATGAACAATGGTTAACAGTGGGATTCTTCTAGTAATACCTAGAAGGGCTCTTCATTACTGATTTCATTAATATTAATATCATTCAATTCCATGTTATATGCCTGATGTACTGAAGCACAGTGTTGCTGTATTACCTAAATCATCTTAAAGTATTCAGCAGTGAGAATCTGCATAAATGTCACCTAGGTCTAATTTTCACCTGAGCATTCTAAACAATACCCAGATGTGGTCAGCTAGCCTTTTCTTCAGAAAGCCCATCTCCAGAGGGAGCCACATACAGCAGGGCTCTGTAGCCACTGTCTACAAGCAATGAGCACCTCGCTAATGCTCCACTAAAACAGAGGCCTGTTGACTAGCGATGAAGAATACAACAAACTGGCAGCTCGACCTGGGGGCTCAGGCCTACAATCCCAGCTACTCAGAAGGCTAAAGCAACAGGATCACAAGTTCCAGACCAACTTGGACTAGAGTAAGTTCAAAAACAGCCTAGGAAATCTAGCGAGATCCTCTCTCTAAATAAAAAGTAAAAAGAGGACTGGGAAGACAGCTTGGCAGATCACATCAAGGTCCTAGGTTCAATCCCCAGTACTATAAGAAAATAAAAAAAGGCTGCTGCTCATGAAATGAAAGGCACTCGTGATACACAGATTAGCTCCATGAACTTTGATGACATTCCCCAACCACTAAGACAATCAGAGCAGTCTGTACTCTACTTGTTGGGGTGATAGATGCCCCAGGCTAAGACTCAACTCAGCTAGACTCTGGAAGCTTCTGTCTGCCTGATGCTGGTGGGAGAGGAGGGGAAACATAGAGGGTGGTATCCTTATCACCATCATGGAAACAGTGCTCAGAATAACTCAGAGAGAAAGAGCCAGGATTCTTGAGCCTGAGAGATGGTAACTGTAAGCTTCATTGAGGATGATAATTAAGCTAACATGTTTACATGTGTAGCAGACTTTGGTCAGAGACTCACTTTCATTATAATGTGGTGATGGACTTCTTGGGAGAATAAATCTATAGCTCTCACACACACAGAAACCTAGGGGACAGTAAATGGAGCCAGGGTTTCCTAGAGAAATGGCTGTGCCACAGTAGGGGTGGGGAGCTGCGAGACAACCTGAGATATCTCATTATGCAAAAGTCTGTGTGTGTGTACGTGTGTGTGTGTGTGTGTGTGTGTGTGTGCGAGCGTGCGTGCGTGTATGTGTGTGTGTGTGTGTGTGTGTGTGTGTGTGGTATTGGGACTGAATCCAGACCCTTGTGCATGCTAAGACTTCCAGCATTAGGTGTGTGTGTGTGTGTGTGTGTGTGTGTGTGTTAGTGTGTGGTGTCGGGACTGAATCCAAACCCTTGTGCATTCTATCTAAGACTTTCAGCATTAGGCCATACCCCTAGCTCCAACAAAAGTCTCTGAAGACTTTAAAAAATCCCGAACAACCCAGGAAGAGGCCTACTTCCTGAAGGACAAAGGGACTCCCACTAAACACTACTTGTATAATACTAGTTGTCTTGTGAAACAAACATAAGGGAACTCTAGAAGCAGAAAAAAAGACCATGTGGAAAGCCTGGGACTCAAGTGGTAGATTCCTTAGTTTCTTGTAGCCTCACATATTCAAGAATTGGCACTGGAGAAGTTAGCAGGTCAAAAAGGAGATAGACAGAAGGACCAAGCCTCTATAAAAATACTGGCTGAGGGCCAGGTGTGGTGGCACACGCCTTTAATCCCAGCGGAGGCAGAAGCAGGCAGATCTCTGTGAGTTCAAGGCCAGCCTGGTCTACACTGAGTTCCAGGACAGCTAGAGCTACAGAGAGACTGTCTTAAAAAGAAAGAAAAAAAAATACTGGCTGAGAGTTAAGCACCAAGTCCTGCTAAGAATGTCAAATGTCACAACAGACTTTACCATGGGCACCCTTTCATGTCTCCTTTCTTCCTAATAGAATAAGCTATCTGGGGCTGTGCTGTCAGGTTTTCTTCCCTTTACCTTGAGCCTGAAACTACCAACAAAGCAGTCATTTCCTAATACCTAGCCAGAGGGTCTTCATGGCAACCAGGGGCTTCAAACACTACACAATTACCTTAAGCAAGCTACAGACAGTCCAGCTGGCAGGAACCATGTAACACATGGACACTGAAGCTACAACCTCTGCTTCAAGCAGTTTACAGCAGCTAGGGGAGACCTGCTCCGGTCACGGGGCGCCTCAGTGAACCCTATGCGGTCCTGCTCCTCCTGCAGCTGTCCTTACTCAGGATCTGAGAAGACACATCAGAAAGCCTGCGCATGGTGTTTATGTGAGCCTTGAGACTGACAGAAGTGATGCTTGTTAACTGGAGAAATGTTTCTAGAAGCCATGCCCCAACGAAGCTGTGACTAGTAAGGATGGCAGTTTTCTCCAGACTGATACACAGGATGAAGACAACTCCCACTAAAATCCTTAAAAAAAAGGTTTTTCTTTTAGGGACTAGAGAGATGGCCTAGCTGTTAAGAGCGCCAACTGCTCTTGCAGAGGACCTGGGTTCGATCCCCAGCACCCACATGGCGGCTGAAAAACCATCTTTAACTCCAGTTCCAGGGGAATCCGATGCCCTCTTCTGACCTCCGTGGCATTGCACGACACGGTGCACAGACCTACATGCAGACAGTACATTCAGACACATACAAAAATAAATAAAATTAAAAAAAAAGGTTTTTCTTTTTAAATTTTATTTTTGTTTTTATTTTTATTTTATGTTTATGAGTGTTTTGCCTGCAGGTGTGTAAGTGTACCCATGTCATACAAGATCTCCTGGAACTGTAGTTAAGGATGGTTGTTAGTTACCATGTAGGTGCTGGGAACTGAATTCAGGTTCTCTGAAAGAGCAGCTACTGCTCTTAACCACTCAACCATCTCTTCAGCCTCATCAAAGAGGTTTTTTTTTCTTAGTGACAAAATTATTCTAAAATCTATATAGAAAGACAAGGAATTGAAATAACTAAAACAATTTGGAAAAGAATCAAGCAAGAAGAATCAATCCATCCCATTCCAAGTTCATTAAAAGCTATGCTAATATAAATCTAGGCCAATCAGCAGATGTTTATGCCAAAAGGGAAAAAAAATCCCAAAAGGCTCCAACAATAAGGTTCTTTTTTTAAAACAAGTTTTACTGAATATGTTTCCAAATCAAATAATAACATTAAAACTATATACACATATTTGTCACTTAAGTTAATTAAATTTCTAAAATTTACTCAAACATTACATTATCAAATATCAGACTACTGTTCCTTAAAGAACTACAGAGATAGGTTCTGAGGACTCTGGTCAGAAAATCTTCATCAATCAAACAATCAGTCACTATGTAATTTTGTTACTATTTTCTTTCTTTTTGGTAAAAGCATTTAAAGTCAACCCTCTTAGAATGAGTCAAATATACCCTACAAAATTATTTATTATGGCTACCATGCTGTACATTAGGTTCTCAGGGTTTGCTCCTTTTTTTGTGTGTCCTTTTAAGACAGGGTCTCCCTGTAGCCCCAGCTGTCCTGGAACTCTCTATGTAGACCAGGCTGACCTTGAACTCACAAAGATCTGCCTGCCTCTGCCTCTGCCTCTGCCTCTGCCTCTGCCTCTGTTGGGATTAAAGGCATGTGCCACCACACCTGGCTCAGGGTTTGCTCATTTTGTGTAACTAAAATTTTGTAGCTCTTATCAATAATTTCTCATTTCCTGCTTCTGTATAAACCATCCCCATATAGCCTTGCTTTATGTATGCTTTGTTATAAAAACACCATATCCTTATTAAGTACATTGTTACTTCATTAGCATCAAATTCACAGCTAAGAGCTTGTACTTTATGCTTTGAACAAAGCTTATAAAACTATGTGTTTTCTGCTTGAAGCATGTCACAGCCTTCTTGCACTCTAGTACTCTAAGTAACACTTCAACTCTGTGCTTTGGGAACATCTATTCCAGCCTTTGATGTTCATAATTCTACTCTTAGATTTTTTTACACTACTTACAAATCTGAAATTAAACTATAGGTTAAAAGTTTCTTTTATTATACTATTCTTTGGGTGACAAAAATCATAGTTAAGAGGTCATATTAGCAGTTAGGAGGAGTTGGGAAAGGTGAGACATGGGAGGGAAGTGAGACACCTCAAAAGGGCCAGGAAGAGGGTCCTTGTGGGGATAGGTGACCACATCAAAGCCCGCTAAGATATTACAATATGGTTTTGGAAGATGTTGCCATTGGGGAGAGCAGGTAAAGGAAACATGAAAATTTTCCATATTATTTCTTGCAACTGCATGTAATTTTGCAATTATTTCAAATTAAAATTTTAATTAAAAATAAAAAAGGGATACAGTAACCAACTTGAAGAGCTTCCCACTGGTAAACTGGGGATAATTTGGTAGTAAAATCACTAAGGGCTCCAGAGAGAGTGGACTGTTTTACTTCTCATCCACCTGTGCCCTTTTTCTAAGCCTAGGGAACAATCTGCGGAAGAGGGGGCATGGTAGAATGTAAAGGCTGCGATTGGGGTGAATGGTGAAACTACAGCGATGTAGTCTGGACACTCATTTGATCAACTTGATTGAACAAACAACCTGTCACCCCCCACTGGATGGTGGGACTGGGGATTTGGGCACAACAGTCTGCAGATTTGTTTTGCACGAAGGATGCTTGTACTCATGGATTATCACTTATAGCTAAAAAATGGAAAAAAAAAACCTGAAAGATACAGGACAGTTATGGCAGAATACATGATCTGGGATGGGGTGGGGGTGGGGGGGAAGGGAAAGGGAAATATGCCTGATCTGAATTGGAAAATGATGTACGAAATGCACAAAGCATCAATAAAAATTAAATTAAAAAAATCATTAAGGGCTATAATAAATTATAAGTCATTGAAAAGAACAGACATCTACACAGACACACGTTGGATAGATATATAGACTAAATAGACAGACATACAGGGACAAGGAAAGGACTTGTGCTTACAGCACAAAGCAGGGCACAGGCCAGTCATGTGGAGAAAATGCTAGATTAGAAATAGTCTTTTGTCCAATACTATCATCTAAACTGGTTCACCTAAGAATCATGAATGGCTACCAAATTGTGGGTGGAGATCTGGTAAGCAGCAGCAAGTCCATATGACCTCAAAGTGATTCCCCATAGAATTTTCATTCCATAACAATTAAACAACTGTAAATGGAGGGGGAACTCAGGATTCACACCCATCTCCCACTAAGGATTAAACCTAGGGCCTCATACATGCTAAGCAAGCACATTACCATTGAACTACATTCTTGCCTCTGTCAGCCTGAAATTATTTGTAAGTACTTAAAAACATATTTGGCTAAAATTGCCTGTGAAAAAGGACCTAAGAGATGTGCATCCCAATTTGGACTACAGATCACATTCTTTCCTGAAAATACAATGAAGAGCATAGGCTTACAAATACTAACACTGCCCTTACTAGTTAACCTTGATCTCAAAGAGTCTCAGTTTCTTCATCTGTAAAATGGAGAAACTAATGCCTATAGCACAGAATTACTCTGAGGAGGAAATGAGATAAGTTATAAAATATCTCCCTGTCCAGCCTATAGTAAACATTCAACAATGTTACTTGTTATTTTAACAGGCTTAGGGTGGGATGATTATTATTGCTGCTACTGGGCCATGGAGATACAAAGACGATCAAAACATGATTTCTGACTTCAAAGACATTTTCTTTTCTTTTCTTTCAAAGACCTTTTCAAACACAGAAGTGAGCCCCATTCAAGCCTGTAACATAAGCACAAACAAATGTTACTGGAGCAGAAACAAAAGAGCATTGCTTTCTGGGAAGTTGGCTGGGAGATGTCACAGGGCAGGTGAAGCTAAAGAGGGCTAGATCTTCGTATAGGGACAGGCTGGTGTGAGGAAAGGGCATCCTTGCTCCAAGTAACGAGGTTAGGCTGAGAGAGTTCAGGCTACCTGTAGGAAACAGTTAAAAGTCCTGAGTAAGGGGTGGCAGAGTTGAGCTGGAAAGGATATCCTGACCAAGTTGTGACTAGAGAGAAAGGGTTTCAGGTCTTTCCTGTACAGTGGGAGGATTATTAGGTTTCTGAATGAGCAGCGACATGGCTAGGTTCTGGCTTGCATCTTGACTTTGTCTCTGTGAAATAATCTAGTAGTTATCCCTTACATTGGGGGACCCTCCAGGAAAGCCGAGCAAATGCCGCCCTCAGCATAGTTCCTCATCTTTAGTACAAATCTTTAAAAAATGGTGATGAAAAAAGTCTGTAAAGGTAAAGCTGGTGGGATTGGGGTACGGATAGGAACACGTACATGTATGTACAAGCACGTATGTACACATGCAGAGGAGGTGGTTTCCAGGCCTGGCCTGGTAGTCAGCAGGCATCTGGTAGGCATTCTGCGGTCACTGCAAAAGAAATGACTGAAGGGACTGGGGGCTGTTGATCTGTATGGCAATTAAAATTGTGACCTAGCAAGGATCTCAAGGCCCCCTGCTGCTCTGGGCATTTACCCTATTAACAGATCACAATATTCAAGAACAGGACCAAGATAGTAACCAGCACATGGCAGCTCATAAGAAGTAAGCAAACAAGACAGGAGTGTGTCAGCACTGGTAACGCCCATCCCGTGTCTCCCTGCCTCTCCTACCCTGCAGTCTCTTCTCAGAGCTTTGTCATCTCTGCTTGGCTCTAAAGCACCAGGGTCTTTTTGGTCAGCAATACTCCTTCAGAGTAGGGCAGCCTGCACACACTGGGGTAGTATCTGTGCTTTATCCTCAATAGTCAGTTTATTCCCCATATCTACAGACAGGACAGGACTCAAAAGGGAGAAAGGCTACAGCACTCCTCATGCTTTATTTTATTACCATTTACAACCATAATAAAGAGGGACATGGGTTTTCATTCACTTTTTAAAAATATTTTATTTATTTATTTATTTATTTATTTTATTTTGAGACAGGATCTCTCTATAGCTCCAGCTGGCCTGGAAATCACTCTGTTGACCAGGTTGGCCTTGAACTCACAGAGATCTGCCTGCCTCTGCCTCCTGAGTGCTAGGACTAAAGGCATGCCCCACCACACCTGGCTTAAAGACAGTTCTTAGCTGCCATGTAGGTGCTGGGAATCGAAGCCAGGTCCTCTGTAAGAGGAGTCAGTGTTCTTAACTGCTGACCCATCTCTCCAGCCCCCTTAAAAATATTTTATAATCGGGTCTGGAGAGATAGCCTAGCGGTTAAGAGCGCTGACCACTCTTGCAGAGGACCTGGGTTCAATCCCCAGCACCCACATGGCAGCTGAGAACCGTCTTTAACTCCAGTTCCAGGGGAATCCGACACCCTCTTCTGACCTCTGCGGCATTGCATGACACGGGTGCGAAGACCTGCATGCAGACAGTACATTCATACATATAAAGAATAAATAAAAATTTTTTAAAAATATTTTATAATCAAAGTGGACTCTTGTGGAGTTTATGATTTATTCCACGTAGTCTGGTAAGATGCATTCTTCTCCCATGTATAGTAACAAGGAGAAACAATATATTTTATAGCACATTCTTCTTGAAAAAAATTTTTTTAGACAGGGTCTCCTGTAGCCCCAGCTGGCCTGGAATTCACTATGTAGACCAGGTAGGCCTCGATCTCACAAAGATCCACCTTCCTCTCCTCTTGGGTGATGGGATTAAAGGCATCACTATGCCTAGTAGCTCCTTTAATAACTTAAAAACTTTAACTCGAATTGACAAGAACATTATTTGAAGAAGTAGCTGAAATTTAAGTCACTAAGACAAGCAGAGTGGCTCCCCTGGATGAGGAAAACGCTGTTTTGGTGATCGGCATGGCTGAGTTACCTCGGAGGCGATGGAGGTAAAGCTGCTGCTGAAGTGCACGTGTTTACGGATCTCGCTGCCATTGGCGGTCAGCAGCCAGTCCCCAAAGGACTGCTCTTTGCCCACTGACTGGTTGCTGTGGCTCTGGTTGGGCAGGAGCTCGGCCAAGTCCCAGTAGTATGATGGTGTGGCACCAATCAGGGCAATGAGGATGGCCTCTGTGGCCACGTAGAGCTGAAAGAGCAAACACACAAAACCAGAAGCTTTAGATATGGGGCAAGTATGTGGAAAACCAGGGAGGCCTGCCAACCTTGAAAGATCTGGTGATTAGACAGGGACAAAGCTTAGCTGATAGGGTGAGTGCCTAGCATGCATGATCCCAGCACCACATACGCCTCGCATAGTGGCTCCTATCTGTAATCTAAGCACTTAGGAGGTGGAGGCAGGAAGATGAGAAGTTCAATGTCATCCTGGTTATAAAGTGAGTTCAAGGTCAAGTTGAAATACAGGCTACTCTAACTCAAAAGGGAAAAAGGAAGAGGATAAAGAAGAAGAAAAGGAGGAAGAAGAAGAAATGAGGGGAGAGACAGGGAGACAGAGAGACAGAAAGATGCTTCTTGCTTTTGTGTTTTTTTTAATTTTTTTATTTATTTCTGTATGTGTATAAATGTACTATCTGCATGCAAGTTTGTGCACCCATGTCGTGCAATGTCGCGGAGGTCAGAAGAGGGTGTCGGATTCCCCTGGAACTGGAGTTCTCCTGGAATTGGAGTTTCAGACGGTTCTCGGCCGCCATGTGGATGCTAAGGATCGAACTTGGGTCCTCTGCAAGAGCAGTCGGCGCTCTTAACCGCTAGGCCATCTCTCCAGCCCTGCTTTTGTGTTTTTATGAGCTATACATCAGAAACCAAAAGAAATTCCTGAAGGGGAAGCTTCACACTTTTATGAAGAACATGGCCTTCATCAGTCTATCTAAAGAATACTTCATGTTTTTCTGTGTTTGTTGTTTTGGTTTAGGACAGAGTCTCACTATGGAGCCCTGGCTGGCCTGGAACTCATATGTAGTCCAAGCTACCCTTGAATTCACAGAGATCCACCTACCTATGCTTCTTGAGCACTGGACTAAAGGTGTGCACCACCACATCCAGCCACTTCATGCTTCTTCCACATCTGGGATTCATGTGATGATGATGACTTTGCTTTCTATTGTTCAACACTTGAAGTAAGAGCCATGTTATTGGCCCTGGTTTAAAAGACTAAAATTCCAGGGGCTGGAGAGATGGCCTAGCGGTTAAGAGCGCCGACCGCTCTTACAGAGGACCCGGGTTCGATCCCCAGAACCCACATGGCGGCCAAAAACCGTCTGAAACTCCAATTCCATGAGAACTCCAGTTCCAGGGGAATCCGAGACCCTCTTCTGACCTCCGCGGCATTGCACGACACGGCGACACGGGTGCACAAACCTGCATGCAGACAGTACATTCATACACATACAGAAATAAATAAAATTAAATAAAAAAATTTAAAAAAAGACTAAAATTCCAATTGTTTCCTTCTTATTGCTGTAGCTTCAGGTCAAATAAGCAGTAACCATGGGTCAGAAGGCTCTGGACTTTCCTCTCATGGTTGAAACAAGATATTGTCTGGGTGTCTCAGAAAGCAGTACATATAAGAGTACCTGGTTAAATCATACTATATACTCAAGTAGATATTTTAAAACATGACATACAACTCATCAGACTTAAAGAGGTTCAATTCCCAGGCATATTCATTTTACATTCTTTAGTTGTATTTAATCTTGGTTTAATTTAACCATAATTGTTCTCCAACAAAGAAAAATTATAGCACCCATTAATTAATTCATTCATTCAAGAACTCTTTATTAAATATGTATATGCTATCTTCTCCTGATTGTTCCAGATATGGTGGCCATTCAGAACTTGGTTTATAAGCTATTGAGCTCTATCAATCTTTATTTATAGTCTACGAATTTCTTTTTTACACTAGCTCTTGTTGAATGATTATTTCAAGTTTAACATTTATTAAGAAAACACATAATTAGTCTGTTTTATATTAAGACAATCTTATTTTAAGAAACTACCCCATTAGCCTTGAATGTAGTCTTAAAACACCTTTAAACAGAATATCTATGTATCTAGAATACACAAAGCACATGATTTCTCTCAGTGTATGGTCATGAGCCCACTCACCAGATACGCTGACTGAGGTACATAAAGGAGGAGGCGACATGCAAAAGATTCCTCTCCAGTCCACAGAGAACTCCGGAGGGAGCTCTTCCACACCATTCTGTAAGGGCACATTGGCTAAGTAGATAAGCAAGACAGCCAAAGCCAGAACCATTTATCAGCCTGGATGATGGAATTACTATCAGGGAAAGAGAAAAGGAGTCACTGCATTGTGTGTATCATAACAGAGGCTAATGTAAAATGGGGCTGCAATTTCTCCCCTTTTGGTAAGGCTGAGTGGATATGCAGCAGGTCTCAATCTATTTTGAGTCAACTGACTGTGGGCCTCTCTGGAGATGTGCAAGGCTGCCACAGGTCAGTATGCTTGGAGATTTATTATAAGATGCAAAGGAAAACATGTTCCTAGGTTTGCATGCTTCCTGGCCCCTATTTGCATACTATTAAGGATGTTTTAGAAGAAGAGGCAATCAGTCTATAAAAATAAAAACCTTAATAATTACAAGAACAAATAGATTACACATCCAGCAGTCGCTATAATTACAAAGCCACTTTCATCTGTTTAGTAACTGCCCCCTCTGATTATCATCTGCTGAAATTTAATTGATGGATATAAAGAAATGAAAAACGTGGGCCAAGGGAATGGAGAAGATGACTCAAAACACAGCCTTCCATCAGGCAAAACAAAGCAGCCATGTTTCCCTCTCTAAGTTCTCTTCTACTTCTGTGCCTTCCGTTCACTTTGCGCCAGAAGGCACTATCTCCAGCCAGGAATGTCCTCCCACTTCTCAAAAACGTAACTTCAGGTATTGCCTTCCTCACCAACATTCCATCCTCTCTTACCCGACACAGGTTCTCTCCTGCTTTGCTTGCACCCTTCCTCTGAGCACCTTCTAGACTGCTCTAGAGCACGTATAATTTCTTATGTGTGACTCATCTTTGGGTTTCCGAAATAAATAACCCAGGGCCTTCACACTTAACAAGGGAGTAAATAAATGACCAAGAAGGAACAAAGATAATAGCAGCACGTGCTTTTTTAAAGCTAACTATGCCCAAACCCTAGTCTAAGTTCCTGCTGAATGTATGTCAGAATGTCATATTTGGATCTGGACTGATCTAAAATAAGCTGTATTTTAGTAAAACAAGAAAAGTTCCAAAGGATTCCCTTAAAGTGTCCCCCATTATGAAGGTATCTATTCTCAGAAAATACTACAATCTGGAGAAAGCAGTTCAGAATGAATGGATGCTGTTATATCCCTTATTCATAATGAGGGGAACAACAGAAGCTAGTTAATCAGCACTATGTGTATTAACCAGTCCTAACCTATCTCATTACTAGCACTCTGTTGACAGAAAGCCCCCCTCTACCTTTCTTACCCTCTCTGCCTTCCTACCCCTCACAGTGTCTTCATGGCTAACTGTGGGAAGATCCAGTATGAATTAGGGGCTAGTATCCAGCTAGCACCACTCAGGGTATGGGAGTCATGGGGCTCCTCTGACCCCACCCGAAGAGGGACCAAGCAATGTGGCCCAGGCACATGATGCTAGGTGGAGCAGCAGTATGCAGTGGTGCGGAACTGGGGGTCTGTGATTGGCTCTGGGAGCTGACATCCTTTTGCTTATAAAAGCAAGTTGTAGCAGGCAATAAAGCAGATTCTCCATTACCATCATTACACAGAATTCCAGGCCATCATTTCTGTGTGCATACAGGCCGAAGCAGGCCTAAATTTTGAGTGTCGTGGCCAGTGGGTTGGATGGCGGTCCTTCAGACCACCAACCTGGTAATCTGGTGTGGGGCTGGATTGCGATCTAGCAGATCACCAGCTGAGGAGTGAATTGTGAGTGGGTGTAAGCTGAAGATAGGCCATCAGCCATCAGCCTGAAATTCCTGTCCAAAGACCAGCAGTCTTTGGGCAGTGGGGAAAGCATGGCCAAGATGGGAAACATTCCGTTTTCCCAGGCTAAGGAGCTGAGTTGGAAGTACTTCTCAGGTCGGGTTACGAAAGTAACCAACTGACCTCTGCACTGAAGGGTCAGTTCCCTACAGTGGCCACGGGTGGGCACTGTGCTCCCTTTCCCTTAGCAGGACTGTACCTGCACGTAGCAAGAGAAGTTCCCACAGCCAACATGATGCCTGAGCATGATCTCTCTCTCTCTCTCTCTCTCTGGCCATAGGTTTAATGAAATACCAACTCTTCTACTCTATAAATTAAATACCAACTCTTCTTCAGCCTCCATAAAACTTCAAAGACCCACAGTCCTGCTCAGTTTTGCTACTCATCAGAGCGACAGAGTGGGCAGGCAGTAGCCACACTGTGTGATGCATGCTCTATACACTGGCACCATGAAATTAGGGCAGAGAGGTGAGGCTAAAAGTCCATAGTCACATGAATGTTTTATACCACAGGTACCCATGTTACATGGTCATAGGAAATCAAAGATGGCATAACTAGCCATGAGGATGCATTACCTACACAGAACATGAGGGTGGTTTTCCTTGGTTTGCCATTTCTGGCTGTGATAATTTTACATTGCCCACACATCCTAATCCTGCCCCCCAAGAACAAAAAAGCATTCTTTCATTCTTTTCTTTACTATCACTCTACCATTACCAGGCACAAATTTACCCACGTTTTTGTCTAGTGAAATCACACCTATCAGCAGATGGGCCTTAAAGCCACAATAAGAAACCACCATCCATTCTCCTTCCAAGTAGGACTAACAACATCTCGGATAAATAATTATTTCCTCTGGCTCTTCCTCCAGGGAAGAATAAGTGCCACAGATGGCTGGATTTCCCCCAACCCCTCCCTTTCAATGTAATTATAATTATAAAAATGACTAAAATGCACAAGGGGATTGAAATTTTAAAAGTTTCAGAAAATTAAAGTTTTTAAAAGTAATTTTATATTAGCACTGTTATGGACTTTCACAATACTTCTCCGGAAGCCAGAAGAGTCACCATAAATTACCTCATCACAATATCCTGCACTGTGAAGTCATGGATATGCATGATGTTCATTTTGTAATTAGGAAAACTGAGATATAGAGCAATTAAAAACCCTCCAAGGTTTCCTGTAACACTAATAGCAAAACCAAGGTGATAACAGAAGTAACCTAACTCTGGGGACAGCTTTTTACAGGGAAAACAAAAAAGAACAAAACTCAAATTTGATTCCGTTGCTGCCATTACTATTAGTCATGGCATTTAGGACTCAGATGCTTAACTGGTCAGCTGGAAGCACTGTGTGACTAAGACCCCAATCATGAAGGCAGGATCACAGAGGACATTAATAGGCACTGACTGACTGACTTGCTGATAAGGACAGCTCTCAGGGGTTTACAATTTAGAATTAGAACACTCTAGACTGGTTCCTCTCTTCTCCATTCTGATCTCACCACATTATATCACCAGATCTCTCCCTCAAACTCCCAGCAAACTTTTCTGCAAAACGCATGAATGGATACAGAATCATTTTTCTACAACCCAACTGCTAACTAGTCCACATACATGCTTTCTGCCCTGGCCTACTCACTCCCCAAGTGTGACTTGCTGTGTGATGTGAGGCCACGTAGATCCTGAACCTTAGTCTGAACCCCAGCTATCATCACACCTCTCTAAGAGTCATGTTTTCTTGTATTAAGACTGGATGCTAATATACATCTTTGCCTAAGTCTCTCATATCCAGCTAGCCAATCCAGAGGGCCCAGTGGGACACTTGTTTAGCCAATAGCAAATTGTACAGCACTATGCCAACAGTATGCATGGGAATTTCCCACACTTTAATGGGCAGAGTGAGATACTGTTTTGTGATGGTTTTAATACCCATTCTGTAGGAAAGATATGAGACAGCACCTCTTCTACATCTCTGCAATGTTAATTTTTCTACTCGAAATGACCTTCCTATTTCTCTCTAAACCCAAGCTTCAAATTTCACTTAAGCTCACTCCTCTCTCTTGAAGGCATGGTATACCAGTTTCTATTCTTTTAAAAAATAAGCCCTTGATTCAACATTTTTTTTTTTTGTTTTCTGATGGAATTTAATCCTGTATTTATTCCCCAGTCTCTGCAAAGGGTAGAGACAGGCCATGGGCTGAGATGACAGAGCATCCTCTGGACACAGGACTCACCCCAGTGGCACTAAGAACAAGGTAGCTGTCCTAATTTTATTTCTTTTTTTTTTAAGTTACTTTTTATTGAGCACATTTCATATAAATTTCTTTTATTTTTTCTTTTCTTTTTTTTTATTTTTTTTTTTGGTTCTTTTCTTTTTATTTATTTATTTACTGATGTGTATGAATGTACTGCTGTCTGCATGCAGGTCTGAGCACCACTTGTCGTTTTTTTGTACTGGCCGGGAACCGAGGTTTTCACAGAAGAGGGTCTCAAGATTCCCCTGATTACTCGGAGTTCTCCTTTGATTGGGTTCTCAGACGGTTCTATGGCCACCATGTGGTGCTGGGGATCGAACCGGGGTCCTCTATATAAAGGTATGCGGTCGGACTCTTAACCCGCTAGGCCATCTTCTCCAGCCCCCTTTTTTTTTTGTCTTTTCAAAACAGGTCTCCCGGTAGCCCAGGCTGTCTGATCCTCTGTAGACCAGGGCCTGGCCTTGAAACTCACACAGACCACATGCCTCTTTCTGCCTTCCCAAGTGCTTAGGATTTAAAGCGTTAGCCACCACGCCGGCAATACAACATTTCTTATACCAACATTAGAGCTACAATTCCCCCATCCAGTGCCCACCCTGTTGTGCCCCCTCCCCACTGCTAGAGCGTCAGGTATTCTGTCATACATGTTAAGTCCTGTCCTTGCATCTTTTTCTCAGTTCTTCTATAACCTTTTCAATGCGCAAGTTTACTGTTTTGTCATTCTTTGAATAGGTTTTTTCTCTCTTCTTTGTCTCCCTTAATTTTAATATTATTCCAAATATGCATATATACAGCCACACATAAAAATTTAACACAAATTCTGAAAAATAAACTATAGGTATCCGAAACACACATTTAGAGAATTTCACGTTTAACAGTAAAGTTGCATCAGGGTCGCGGGTGTGGTGGCGCCGCTATCCTAGCACTTGGGAGCAGAGCGTGGGTGGATCCTTTGTGAGTTCAGCATGCCAGCCTGGTCTACAGAGTGAGCTTCCAGGACAAGCTGGGGCTACAGGGAGGACCCTGTCTCCAAAAAGACCAAAAAAAAAAAAAAAAAAAGTTGCATCCAGTGTAAAAAGAAGTATAACTTTACATTCTTCTTTTTTTTTTTTTTTTTTTAAGAATATGAATACATAGCTTCCCCATATTATGGTAATTATCACCTGTGTGAATACAAGTGGTAGGTCAATTCTTCAGAGCCCATTAAGAGATTCACATATAAGTAGCACAGTTGCTTTGAGATACAATGAATATAATAATAAGCTTTCTCAGATCTGCCTGCCAACTGGGGATCTGGTGTTAGCATCCACAAATGGGGGAACCATTCACCTTTTTTTTTTTTTTTCTTAGGCGATGTGTTACATTCACTTAGCATAATGGCTTCAAGTTCCATCCATTTACTGCCAAAGGTTACATGTATGTCACCTTTCTTTATTGCTGCATAAGAACTCCATGTGTAGATGTACCAATTTTTTGTTATCCAGTCATCAGTTGAGGGGGATTTGGGTTGGTTCTAGCTCTTTGCCTATTGTCTGAGAGAGCTGCAATAAACATAGCTGTGCAGTTGCTTTGCAGTAGGATAGGTATTGTTGGGTTATATAACCAGGTGGTGATGACTGGGTCAGTGGGTAAGGATCATTTTGATTCTTTAAGGTTCTCCACACTGCTTCTTCCACAAGGTTGTTTTACATTCCCACCAGCAGTGGTGAAATGTTCCCCTTATCCCCACAACCTCCCAGGCATTTGGTATCTACGTTATTCATTGATCTTAGCCAGTCTTACTGGAGTGAAATGATACCTTAGTGTGGTTTTAATTTGCATTTCCTTAATTATTAATGATGTTGAACACTTGTTAAGATGTTTTCAGCCATCTTTTCTTCCTCACTGGTGAAGTCTCTGTTCATCTCTTTACTCCATCTTTTGAGTAGGTCATTTGTTTTCTTACTTCTTTGTTTTTTAAGTAGTTTATATATGCTGATGTTAATGCTCTGTCAGATGTATCAGTGGTGAAGGTTTCCTCCCATTCTGTGGGTTTTCTCTTCACTTCCTTGATTGTTTCTTTAGCTGTACAAAAGCTTTTGAGTTTGATGAGGTCCCACTTGTCAGCTGTTATCCTTACTTCCTGTGCAGCTGCTGTTTGATTTAGAAAGTCTTTTCCTATGCCTAGGTCTTGTAAGTTGCTGCTGACTTATTCTATCACCTTCAGAGTTTCAGGTTTCAGGTTGAGGTCTTTGATCCACTTGGAGTTTATTTTTGCACAGGGCAAGAGGTAGGGGTTTAATTTTGTTCTACAAATGGTGATGATTCAGCATTTTAACATAAGTAAATTAGCATAAAAATACAATCTGATAGCAATACATCTATCATTTCCCAGATGGAGCTATTAAAGATAAACACAATGCTACAAAGCCAAGAGTTGTCTTGTATATTTTTATCTAAGGTGGACATCTAGAGATATTTGCAGGCAAGATGTAGAAAGGGGTATGAAAGTGAAATAGGGCAGCTATTTTTGGTTTTGTACTCAGAAGGTTGGAGCGGGTATTTCTGTGCCCCATACACATTGTCATTTATTTGGTAGTTCAAGTTGGGTAGCAGGGCAGCCAGGCTTGTGGCTGTTCCTCCTCCATCTAGGTCTGATTCACCTATCTGATTTCTTGGCCAGGCATATGTTTAAGTCTATGACAAAGAGCATATGCTTCATCAAGAATGGAGGCAGTGAGAAAGGACAGATTCCTGTCGGTTCTAATGGGCTTTCCACTGTATCTTTCCTCCCAATAGCCTGCCCTGCTAACTTTGAGTCCAACACCACATGCTGAGAACAGATTGCTGAACCAACTCCCACAATGCTGTATGACCAACTTTCCATAGTTCATTATTCATCAGTTCCATAAACTAACTCTCCTCTTCTTCCTCCTCCTTCTCTTCCTCTTCCTCCTTCCTTTCTTCTCTCTCTCTCTCTCTCTCTCTCTCTCTCTCTCTCTCTCTCTCTCTCTCTCTCTCTGTTCTCTCTCTGCAACCTAGGGTCCTAGGGGTTCTTCGACCTGCCTCTCTAGCCAAACTCTCTAGTTGAATTACAACTGATACAACCTTTTTTTTTCGGTGAAAATTTGAATCTCTTTTGTTAAAACAGACATATTTGCAAATGTTTTGAGAGGTGCCAGCATCAAATCAGACTGCTTCCTTATATAAACACAGAATTAAGAGGTGAACAAAAAGAAATAACCTCTCGCTCTGTGAGTTAATGCTATTTAATACAATTTCCATATACTACCTTACTCTACCATGCAGGCTATTCTTTGGGATGCCACAGGAAGCTAAAGCAATGAGATTAAAAACATCTGCGGAGAACTTGGAATCTAGAACAAACATGAGAGGGTATTCCTGTGAAGAGGATAGAATTGTCTTCTTCTCAGACAGGAGCTTCACAGATAATGAGTTTCTCTGGAGAAATGTTATAGGGAAGGAAAAATAAAATTTGAAGCAAAAAAGGGGGGATTAGAAAGGTTACACCAAATAGCCTACTTTATCTTTTTACTGGGATCATAAACATCAGGAGAGGTCAGAGTTTGTGTTTGAGAAGGGGAGTGTGGTGTCAATCAACAGGCAAGAAGTGAAGACCAGAACAGAAGGCTCCACCACCACCACAGGCTGTGTGGGGTTCTGAACTAAAAAGGAAGGGGAAACAAATACCTGCAACAAAAGAGAAACTGATAAGCAAACTAATCTATAGCCATTTGTTTGGGTCATAGGCCACAGCTGTTAAAAAGAAAGGGGGGGGGCTGGAGAGATGGCTCGGTGGTTAAGAGCACAGACTGCTCTTGCAGAGGACCCAGGTTCGATTCCCAGCACCCACATGGCGGCTAAGAACCATCTTTAACTCCAGTTCCAGGGGAATATGATGCCCTCTTCTGACCTCTGCAGCATTGCACAACACGGGTGCACCAACCTACATGCAGACAGTACATTCATACACATAAGAAATAATAAAAAAAATTAAAAATAAAAAAATGAAGCTGTTGGTTTGTCACTATAGAAAGGCATTCAAAACACTGGCAAGAAACAAAAATCTAGTGATAACCTTTCTGCAAAATGAGAGACAGCAAGACATCTGGAAGGCTACATACCAAGATGCAACCACACTTTATTTCAGGTGGTAGAAGCTCTGAAGATATTTTTTGTTTTCTTTTCTATATTTTCTCTTTTGTCTATAATCAACAAATAGTAATTGTGACATACCCTCTGATTCTGTGTATATAGATATTGATTTGTTTGAGCATTTAGTCACGGGTATCAGAGAGCTCCCAAGCTATGTGTATCTTTCAGTTTGATGATCTCTTTGCTCTGAGATAGCCTCTAAGTTGGGGAGGAACCAATCCAGTATTCTGAAAATCTCAAGGTCTACTAGTTATACCAATTGTTAATGAGTGCTAGGCAACATAAGGAAATCCTTCAAATTGGGATTCAAAGGAATGGTTCTTTCAGTCTATGCTAGACTCATATGTTCATGATGACAGATAAAACATTGAATGTTAAAGAATGAAAAAAACTCTGAATTTACTAAACATTTAACTTTTACAATCCAATCCCAAGAGCCATGGTGAGTTCTGAGTGATCATTTGCTTAAGCTCCCTCAGCCATCTGCAGCAGCGACAGGGCATCAGGTCCAGAGTCCTTTCTGTTCTATTCACATTGTCTGCAGTCATAGTTTCAATGACTTCTTTTGTGCTTTCTTGGAAGGCTATTCCTTCTCTGTCAGGGAACATGTCAAGAGCTGTGGGTGGCCTTGCCAGTCATGTTGTCAGGATCTGAATGCTGCAAAAGCACTGTGCTAGATGCTTTGCAAACCGTACCCCACTTCTTGAGAGGTTCTAAGCACGAAGGGGCCCTCTATATTGCCTGGGTCCTCCAGCATCTCCACAGCCTCCTCAGAAGGAAATTGGTGTCTAAAGGACTGACAGCTTTCTCTGTGCTACACAAGAGGGCAGTGCTTGCCATAAAGGGACCACTGTTCCTGAGGCTGTAGTGTGGCTTTAGCCACTCTGACCTGCAGGGCTCTGCCCACTTAAACTAGTAGAAGGAACACTTAAACTAGTAAAAGGACAAAGAGTCCTCAGTTTATCATAAACTGTCTAGAGGCCCAACCAAACTCCCAGGCACTGTCTGAGGACCAACAGGACTGACCATGGGGGCAGAAAGCACAAAACTTACTTCAACTAGCAAAGAACTTTGGTGAATGGTCACTGTGTTTTGGAGTCACCATAGGAAAGCTGCTAGTAGATGCCACAGGTTCTTATCATGGTTGGACACCCAGTGTTGGCTGTGGGCTGGTCTCATACTGTGATACATTTAGTAATGCTTTTATGGTGACCCTCATCACTGGTTTATAACAGGGATTTTAGAAGAACCAGCTATCATTCTGGCATATCCCATCACAAAGTAGTCTTCCTATGGAGGGAAGAACACGGTGACAGATATAGCAGCTAGAGAAAGTTGTGACAGCATTCTATATAAGGTTTAATAAAGCACCTTCCACAAAAATCTCTTGGGGGGGGTGGTAAGGTGTTAAAGTTCCACAACTTACAGCTGTAAGTCATTAAAGGAGTATCAACCAAAAATAATGAGCCATTATTCTCATGAAGATGGAGAAAATGAAAGCCTTATCTTCTTTTCTTCATCATTTTTTAGTTGGAAAACCAAGATGAATAAAATAAGAGTCATGAACCCACATCACAATGAACAAATGATAAAATTTTATCATATTTTCTTCAGATTTTATAATACATTATTACATATTTAGACTAAATCTCCTTTGAAACCCACCCCAAAACCTCTCCCCTTCTCTTCCTTCCTGAGAGGCATCCAATCTCATGGATTCTATTCCAGATGTCTATACTTTTAAATCCATCATACATATTCATAAACAAATACAGTATTACTTTATGCCTTTACATTTTGTATTAATATTTAGTATTATCACAATTTATATCACTGCTTAGTGTTTTCATCTGACATTGTGTTTTGGAGATCCATACAATTAGATAGTTTGTGTTCACTCATTTTAGTCGTGTTCACTAATTTTAGTTGTATTCTGCCACCACTCTTCAGTCCCCTCTTGAAAGTGATGTAGGTGGTTTCTAATTGTGACTACTAAAAAGTGTGGCAATAAATACCTCCTCATATACATGTTCAAGATCTATTACAGGGAGAACACCCTAAAGTTCAAAGCTGGGTTTTAATTATACTAAAGGGGGCAAATTCTTCTCTAGATGGGGTAATTCCTATTTCTCCTCATTTTTATCACACTTATGCCACTAGACTTTTCTTTTCTTTTCATTTTTTTTTTTTTTTGTCTTTTTGAGACAGGGTCTCCCTGTAGCCCCAGCTGTCCTGGAACTCACTCTGTAGACCAGGCTGGCCTTGAACTCACAAAGATCCACCTGCCTCTGCCTCCTGAGTGCTAGGATATAATGACTGTGAAATGGTATTTCGTAGTCATTCTATATGCCTGTCCCCAATGACCACTGAACATATTGAGTATGGTAGTCTTCTTCTGCAAAATACCTATTCCCTCATTCCACTTCCTAAAATGCCATGAAAAGATATTTGTTGCCTAGATTACATTAATGCATTGGTAGTTGTAGGATCTAAAAAATAAGGTTGAGCCAGGCGTGGTGGCGCACGCCTTTAATCCTAGCACTGACGACTATGGAAAGTCAAGATTATGTTTGCAAGGAGTTGACAGCAAACCTCTTAGAAAGGCAATTGGATAGTCACACAAATTCTGATGTTCTGTTTGATAGTGTTTCAGAAAACTGCTAATGTAAGATCTTCAGAGTTAGTTTTGCTGTGTGGTTTTGTCCACTTAGTTTGAACTTGGATGTATTTGAAATAGCCATAATTCTGAAACAGAAACACATAGTGTGTAGTTTCCATCTTTGCCTCTCTAGTTCTATGCCTCCCAGCTGGGTTAACCACAGCAAACTGCAGATGAGGAAAGACTGAAGCAGTGGCTTCCCCTCCCAGCAATATGGCTGTGTAGCTGGTCTGCAACTTCTTTGGACAATAGTTAGAATCCTACAATATCAATCTCATTCAACTTCAGCCATCTGTGTGAAAAGGGTTTTCTACTTTACTTTGCTGGGGAAGGCTCCTCCCTGAAAAAAGACGAAATGAGCTATAATACAACAGTGTAATAATGGTTCACCCCAGTATCCCAATGTTGTTGTAGGAAAGTTTCCTTAGTCCAACTTGTCTCCAGCCACAGACTCAATAGAGGTGTCTTTGGAGAACTCCATTCTCATATCCCAGACAACTACATTTAGTAGGTCTGGTTTTAGCTAGCCAAACCATGTGGCTACAAGGAACTCACTCCTTGGATCCCTCCAAGTGTAGCTTCCCCAGTTCACACATAACAAGATAAACAGTCTACCATTGCCAACAACACTTTAAGACCAGGTCTTGCATGGCAAATATTGACCAAATGTCACTCGAGAATTAGTGAGCAATCAAATTGGAACCATTTGTTAACAAAGTACAATAAACTGGACCAATCATAAATAAAAATATGGGAAGACTAAGGATGTAGATCAACAGTAAAGCCCTTGCATAAAAACACAAGACCCAGCTGGGCGTGGCACACGCCTTTAATCCTAGCACTTGGGAGGCAGAGGCAGGTGGATTTTTGTGAGTTCAAGGCCAGCCTGGTTTACAGAGTAAGTTCCAGGACAGCTGGGGCCACAGGTCTGTCTCGAAAAGACCAAAACAAAACAAAACAAAACAAAAACAAAAACAAAAACAAAAAAAAAACACAAGACCCTGAGTTAGAATCCAGCACAGCAGCAGGGGTAGTGGGTTAGAAGTGGCAAAAGTATGGGAAGGTTAACAGGTCCTGATCTAGAATAGTAGTCTTTTCAATGCCATACTCAAGAAAACTTTATTCTAAAAGTTGATGGTCACAAGGCTTAGAGTAAGAAGATAATAAGGAAGTGGAGAGTGCAGGTTAGAAAGGTGGCAAGGACGGATGGCTCAGAGAGGGAGTATGTTCCTGGAATTCTTGGTCAAGACAAGAATATTATCAAAGAAACCATGAAAAATGAAGATTAGACTTCATGGCTATAAGTCTATTGCTCTGTATTAAATACTCCTTTATAATGGTAGCTAATGGTTGTGGGGGTAATGGGTGTTACTTTCTTTAGTAGTACAGCCACTGATAAGTTACCCATGCTCCAGTAAGTAATTTCCCACCCATGTGCTCATGCAAGCAACTCTAATTAAGCTCAGTGGAATACACACACATACACACAAACACACACACAGGAAAGATGGGAACTGGTGGGAAGAAGAGTCTCGGGAGAAAGATTGGGGATGAAAGAGTAGAACTGGAGATAAATGACAAATTATTTATATAGATATATATATATGAATAAGTTTTTTTTTTTTGCTTTAGCTAGTATAACACTTTTCCTCCATAGAGGAAGTACATTTAAGCCAAAGACAGCAAGCTTGAAAGAACTTTAGAATTTTGCTATTTGTGAACTGAAAATTGTTCTTTTAGGAGAAAGAACTGTTTTCCATATATTACTGAAGCCATTTTTCTAGCTGGTGATGAAATCAACTCAACTTTCAAAGATTTTGATGAGAAAAGAATAGCATCATGACATCTTTTTTTAATTATTTTTTTATGTGTATGAATGTACTGTCTGCATGCAGGTTTGTGCAATGCCACGGAGGTCAGAAGAGGGTCTTGGATTCCTCTGGAACTGGAGTTAAAGATGGTTCTCAGCCGCCATGTGGGTGCTGGGAATTGAACCCGGGGCCTCTGCAGTCAGCGCTCTTAACAGCTAGGCCATCTCTCCAGCCTCGCATCATCCCATCTTAACCAGTAGCTTAACTGTCAGCCTGTCCCACCATACCCTACTTTATCCCAGGAATACAAGCCTCTGAGGGCGGAGGGCCTGGAATATTCCCCATCAAACACAGCTTGCCCATGCTAGGCAAGTGCTCTACCACTGATCTACATCCCAGCCCTAGGTTTTTGTTTGTTTTGTTTTTTAAACAGGGACTCCCTAAGTACCTCAGGCTGGACTTCAATTCCCCTATAAGGAACCATGCTGCCTCTGCGTCCAGAGTTCTGAGATTACAGTAGTTGAACCACCAAGGCCCCCTAGAATCAAGAGCTTTAGGTTGAGGTGTGCAATTAAGTTCTGAGGATTCTATACAAGGAAGAAAGAATCCTTCCTGGCCACCACACACTGTAGATGGAATAATTTTCAGAACTTAATGACCCACTAGAACTTAAGCTAGAGAGAAACAAATCCCTTGCATTGAACCACTGGAATAGGAACTCAGAAAGGGCTAGAGAGGTAGACAACCCAGAGCTGAAGAAGGCCTCCCTATAACTGACCTTTTGTTGGGGTGGGGGTGGGGGAGATCGGGAGTCTCTGTGTCTTAGATTGCAAGGTGACAGAGCCACAGGTTAGGGTAAACGATTCCCCTCATTTTTGCGATGGAGTCCAGGTAATGCCATTGTTCATCTATCCACCAGCTCTCCTGCTGAAGTGCCCCAGCCCACACTCCTTTCAGAACCAAGTGACATGATGGGGAGGCTGGGGTAGCCTGGGGCAAGCTCTGTGGCCCGCCCGCCAACGCGGCCACCGATCTCCGTCCCGCCCAGATCCCGCCACTCGCAGGGCTGAGCAGAGTCTGGCCGACCCCCCTCCCCTCAGGCGGCGGCGTCCGACGGCGGCGGGAGGAAGCGGGCCTCCCGCCGTGTGGACACGGCGGCCACTCACCTGCAGCAGCACGGCCAGCAGGAAGCACAAGTACATCTGGTAGATGCCCATCTCGCCCACCGCCTGGAACGCCTCCTCCACCTCCATGGCCCAGGCTGCCACGGGGGCTGAGGGCCGGGCCGGCCGGGCGGAGGCCGAGGCGGGAACGAGGGGCGCCGAGACCCGCTCGGGAGCAGGCCGAAGCCGAGGCGGGAACGAAGGGAGCCGAGATCCGCCGAGGAGAAGGCCAAGGCTGGACCCCGCGGGCGCTGCCTGAGTCCAGGCCTGGAGCGCGTCGGAGATGCACGGCTGAGCGCCCGGCCCCGGCCTCCGCGCTTCCTGTCAGAACTGACAGAAATTTTTGTGGAGCGGTTGCCCGGGCGCCGTGAGGGACACGAAAGAGGAAGTGGGTGCGGCGCGGGCTGCGGGTGGTGGAGACTCGCGGGGAGGAGCCGGGCCGGCCCGCGGGCCTGGCCACGGGAGTCCGATCGGCCTCTCCCAACGCGGCGGAATGCTGGGACCCGCGGGGTTCTAGAGCCTTGCCGGGACAGGCGGGCGGACTGTGCGGCCCCCTCCTCCGTGCTCGCGGGTTCGGTGCAGACAGGTGTGCTGGCCACACCGCGAGATACCAGCTTGCAGAAGTATGCAGCCGGCCCGGTCAACACCCAACTGGGGGGCAGCACCTGCGGGCAGAAGGGGATGGTTACTAGGTTAAGCAGGCTGAAGAAGTGGGAAAGACGTTTGACGGCCCAAGGGACCCTGGTTACCTCTTAGCCCCCTCATGCCTCTCACCACCAAGCCTGTTCTGTGGCTGCTTAGTGTTTTTAACAGTTGCATACTATTCCAAGCGTCCAAACCATGATTCCCCCATTTCTGTTGCTGTGATAATATGCCAGGACAAAAGAAAGCAACCAGGGAGAAAAGGCGTTTGGGGCTCGCAATTCCAGGTCCATCTTTGCAGGAAGTCAAGACAGCAGGAACTTGAAGCAGCTAGTTGTTACATTACATCCACAGTGACCTGAACGCGCAGAGCAATGAATTCGTACATTGCTTCACTCCTTGTCCATTCTGTCCAGTGCCCAGCCCAAGACATGGTGCTGCCCACCTCCATGCTCAACCCAATTAAGAGAACAGGCATGCCGACAACCCCTCTTTGAGACACTTCCCTAGATAATTAAGTTAATTATCAAGTTGATAATTAAGAGTAACCATCACACCCCCAAGTATAATAAAGAATAGAAATGGTGGCCAGAGGGTGCCCTTGTCTTGCCAGGATCCTTATTATGCCTCTAAAATTTCCCATTAATTATGTATCTATTGTAGCTTATTGGTAGCCACTCCTTACTGATCACCTGCCTGAGTTTGGCAAGTGAAGGACTGAAAGGTTGGGAGTTGGAAGTGTTTAGTAAAAATCCCCTTAACCACATGAATTTTGGTTTGGCAGAGGAGGAGACTTTTTCTGTGATGGGGGAAGAAGGGGAAAAGGGGGAAGGATCGCCTGGCTTTGTTTCTTCATGAATCACTTAGTTTTCTTCTAAAATTGTTTCAACTTTTATTTACACTTATTTTGGCAATAAACTTACTCATTTTTGTTCTCTTAAATCATGCTCTGGCTGTTTGTAGCCCATTTTTTATTACTTTTGTTACATTTTATTTACTTATTTGTGTGTGTGTGTGTGTGTGTGTGTGTGTGTGTGTGTGTGTGTGCGCCTATGCATACCCAAGTTTGCTATGGCATCTGTGGAGGGCCATCGATAACTTTCAGGAGTTGGTTCTCTCCTTTCACCATGTGGGTCCCTGGAAGGAACTCTGCTCTTCAGGTGTGGCACAGACAGCCTTACTGCCTTGGGCAGACCTGCTAGCGCCTCTATTCTTATTCTTAATATTTGCTCTTTTGTTTTTGGCCTTTTTGAGACCAGGGGTCTCACTATAGGCCAGCCTTTCCTGGAACTCACTCTGTAGACACAGCTGCCTTAACCATAGAGAACTGCCCTGCCTCTGCCTTCCTGACTGCTGGGAATTAAAGGCATAGAAATCACGCCTGTGCCAATAGGACTCATTTTATTTTGTTTCTTAACAATTTTTATTTTTTTTGTCCTCCATAGTTTTTTTTTAAACATTAGTAATTGTTAAATAATCTTTCAATTTTGAGATATTATTCTGTATTTCTTTCTTCAAAGGAATATAGACACTTCAAATATTAGAATATAAAAATATAATTCATGGACTCTATAAGTTCTTCCCTTTATTTTACTTAGTTTTGTTACTCTGAAATTCTTTTACTAGCTAGATGGCTTGAAATTAGTTGTTTGCGCTTCAAACCCCCCCCCGTGTATGTGTGTGTGTGTGTGTGTGTGTGTGTGTGTGTGTGTGTGTGTACATTTTAGGTTGCTTGAAAGGTCTCGCTATGTCAGGCACTGGCCTTGAACTCCTGATCTTCCTGACTTCCAGAGAGATGAGAAGACAAGCCTGTAATACTGCACCCTGCTTCAATAAGGAGTAATTATATGGAAGACTGTGCAGTTCTAAGTATTGCTATTCTCTTACAAGTTAACTTAAGCAATGTTTTGCTTAAAATATTTTGACATTGCAATTTGCTCTTTATAACCAATAACTATATTGAGTACATTAAAAAACTTTCCATGGGCTGGAGAGATGGCCTGGCATCTCTGACATAGACGCACTGACTCGCTCTTGCAGGGGACCGTGGTTCGATCCCCAAGCCACCCACATGGCAAGCTGAGACCGTCTTTAACTCCAAGTTCCGGGGAATCCAACACCCCTCTTTTCTGACCTCTGGGGCATTGCAACGCAGGGGTCGACAACCAACCTACATGCAGACCACAGTACATTCATGACACATACATAAAAAATACATAAAATTAACTTTTCAGTTAAAAGTTTGTTGTGCTATTTTAACCATTTTTATTTATTATTAATTTAATGTTTACCAAAGGGTCCCCCCAAAAGGCGCAATTTAAGTTTTAAATCATAGAAATTGTCTGATCTTCCTGTGACCCTAGAATGTAGTCATTTTTTTAAATTTTTTATTTATTCTTGTATGTGTAATGAAATGTAACTGTCTGCAATGTAGGTTTGTGCATCGCCGGTGTGTGTTGCAATGCCGGCAGAGGTCAGAAGAGGGGCATCCGAGATTCCCCTGGAACTGGAGTTTAAAGACGGGTCTCAGCCCCCCATGTGGGTGCTCAGGGATCGAAACCAGGTTCCCTCTGCAAGAGCAGTTGGCGCTTCTTGAACCGCTGAGGCCATCTCTCAGCCTGAATGTGTCATTTTTTAAAAAAGCTATGTCGTATATATTGAAAATAATATATGGTTTCCACTTGTTGAGTGCAAGATTCTCTACATCTATGACATCAAGCTGGTTAATTTCATTATAATTGAATTACTACTAAAAATTTCAAAACGAGCTGTAGCAGTTTTTAATAAATATCAAAATCTTTCCAAAATGAATTATTTTTAATTTTAACTTTTACGTCTTTTTTTTTTTTTTTTTTTTTTTTTTGGTAAATTTTTGGAAGGCAGGGTCTCCCTTTTAGTACAGCCTGTCCTGGAGCTTTGCTCTGTAGACCAGGCTGTTGCCTTTGAAACTCACAGAGATCCACCCCCTCTCTACCTCCGCTAGTGCTGGGATTCACAGCCCGGCTTATTGTTTTAATTTACCTTTTAAAAATCTCTAAAAGTTTCATAAAAAGTACCCGGGACAAACTAGTTTTATCATGATGAAATCACTTTTTTTCTTTTATGCTTCTTTTTTGTTTAAAAAAACTAATACTAGTTTTGCTGCATGACCTTGTTTATTCTTTTCTAATCCTTCATTTTTATGTCATTTTCTTATTTTCATATGTAGTTTAAGGTTTTGGGCATGTTATAGAGGAGGACTTCTTTTTGCCATCCAACTGGATAGTCTCTTTTAATAGATGAGTAAGTCCCTTTAAATTTATTGTGAATCTAGAATTGAAATTATTTCTACAATCTTGTTTTCTGTTTCTTTTAACTTTCTTATCATCTGTTGGACTATTAAAACTATTTTATCCTGCCTGCTTCTTCCTCTTTCTTATCATTCTTAGTATTTTGGTATTTATGCCTACATTTTTAACATCCACATAACTTCATGCTTTTCCACAATGCTTACATCTATACATTTATGTAGATAGAATATATCTATCCTCTTTCCAAAGTGGATAAGAACTTATTCAACATTTCAAGAATATTGTGTCTAAGAAAACTCAGCAGGCCATAAAGATGTCATGTTCTGGAAAAGGTTGTTAAGTGATTGTCACCTGGACAAGACTTAAAATTGCCTAGGAAACAAAGCTCTGGGCATGACTGTGAAGCCTCTTCTGGGGAGGCTGAACTGAGGTAGGTCCTCACATGCTGGGAGTGTGGGCTGCCCTCTCAGGCTGATTTTTTTTTTTTTTTTGTCTTTTCGAGACAGGGTCTCTATGTAGCCCCAGCTGTCCTGGAACTCACTCTGTAGATCAGGCTGGCCTTGAACTCACAAAGATCCACCTGCCTCTGCCTCCCAAGTGCTAGGATTAAAGGCTGATTAAAAAGGGGAAAGCAAGTGGAAGACCAGCATGCATTTCCTTCTGTTTCAAAACCATGGACCTGATGTGCCCAGCTGCTTCAAGCTCCCACTGCTGTGCCTTCCCTGCCACATGGACTATGCCCCAAACCCTCAGCCAAAAGGAACCTTAACTTGCTTTTGTTAGATATTAGGTCACCACCATCAGAAAAGTAGCCAACACAGTGATTCAGGAAGAGAAATTAAAAGGCAGGCCTGGTGGTGCACACCTTTGATCTCAGCACTTTCAAGGCAGAGACAGGCAGATCTCTGTAAATTCAAGGCCAGCCTGGTCTACATAGTGAATTCCAGGGAGACCCTGTCTCAAAAAAAAAAAAGAAGATAAAAAGATTATCATGCTCCCCAAATCACTGATTCAGGCAAAGGGTTTTGATTAAAAAAATAGAAAACAATTTTTCCATTGTTCATTGTTAAGAATAATTATCCTTAACATAGAAATAATTAGAAATGAAAACAAACATGGTATGTTTTTTCATTGTAGTGTTAAAAGTATTGTTTAACGAGCCTAGTCCAAGGTCATTTCCTTGCCTTTGGTTTTGCTATTTATTATCAAAGTAGCCCAGATACTGTGAAGCTATGGGTCAGCTTCTAGATTTTGGGGGAGGGGGTTACAAATGATTATGTTTAATAGGAAAGATAATCTATGATGTCTTTGCCCTGAGGGCTAGTAGTTCATTTTGTGCCTTATCTAGCTGAGCCACTTGAACAATTCATCTCTTCTGCATGCAACAACCATCTCTTCAAATTCTCATGGAGTTACCTTTCCCTACCTTCTAGTTCCCCCATCAGTTACTGAGTAGAGTAAAACCCTTGACATGGTATAGTCATTACTTTTCTGTTCTATGATAGAATACCATGACCGTTGTTCCAGAGGTTTATGAGTCCATCATGGCAGGGAGGCATGGCATCAAGAACGAGAAGCTGTGAGATCACATCTTCAACTGCAAACAGGAAGCAGAAAGAACAATCTGGTAATGGAGTGACGCTGTGAGCTCTCTAAGCCAGCCTCCAGAGGCAGATTTCCTCCAGCAAGGCTGAACCTACTAACCTTCCCAAACAGCCCAAGCAGCTGGGGATGAAGTACTCAAACACGTGAGCTTATGGGGGACATTTCCTCATTTGAACCACCACATGGCTTCATTAAATTTTGGATCATGTTTTTAATTTTAAATCTTTTTCATTGACAACATGATGTATTTGAAAAAAAAACAATAATTAAAATTAACATTTGATATGACATATATTTAAATTAATAATTCTTGGGGCTGGAGAGATGGCCTAGCGGTTAAGAGCGCCGACTGCTCTTGCAGAGGACCTGGGTTCTATCCCCAGCACCCACATGGCGGCCGAGAACCGTCTGAAACTCCAATTCCAGGAGAACTCCAGTTCCAGGGGAATCCGACACCCTCTTCTGACCTCCGCGGCGTTGCACGACACGGGTGCACAGACTTGCATGCAGACAGTACATTAATACACATAACATAAATAAAAATTAATATTAATATATCTTTTTTTGTTTTTTGAGAGCGGGTCTCCCTTGTAGTCCCGGAGCTGGCCTGGACTCGCTCTGTAGACCAGGCTTGCGCTTTGAGATCTCACACAGAGATCACCTTCCTCTGCCTCGCAAACGTGCTAGGATTAAAGGTGCTGCACTGCCACGCCGGCTAAATTAATAAATTTTTAAGTAGGTGATAGAGTCTATCCTCATAAACCTCAAAGTTGACATATTTTAAGTTGATCAAAACCTGTTCTGTAAAGTCCAGGTTTAATCACTAATATTGGGACTTGCATGTCAGAAGTAATATTCATTGTGAAATAGAAAATGCAACCTAAGGAGTGTGTAAGGTAAGGCTTTCTGGGTTGATGGAGGCCATACCCACAGAGCTCAGGAGCTGGGTACAGTCAACAGGTGAAGGGGAGCCACTATGATATTGTTCTAAGGTGTAGAGACAGAACTGGAAAATTCATGCAACATCAGTCAAAAGACTAAAGCAAGACCCAGTGAGGAGCTGGACATGATGGCCAAACCTTAAATCCCAGTGCCTGGAATGCAGGGGCATGGGGTGGGTGGCTCTCTGTGAGTTCAAGGCCAGCTTGGTCTATATAGAGAGATCCAGGCCAGCCTGAGCTGCATAAGACGCTGTTGCAACCCTCACCCCCAACCACCCAGGAAAAATGATCCAATGAGACTTAAACCAGGAAGAATAAACATGGAGAAACAAAGTCTAAAGTAAATTCAGCAAAAATTGATAGAAATTAATTACATTTGTGCCAGGCATGGTGGCGCATGCCTTTAATCCTTGCATTTGGGAGGCAGAGGAAGGTGGATCTTTGTGAGTTCAAGGCCAGCCTGGTCTACAGAGTGAGTTCTAGGCCAGCTAGGACTAAAGGGAGACCCTGTCTCGAAAAGACCAAAAAAAAAAAAAAAAGAAATTAATTACATTTGCAAATACAAATAGGAGGAAATCAGTAATCAGCCTCCATGTTCAGTCTCGACAGATTGACAGACAGCAGAAAGAATGGAGGTGCTCTTAACTGAGGTAAAACTCAAAGGGCAGAGCAGGTTTGTGGCAAAAGGTTGAAGGGCCTGTGTCAGGAATGGTGGGACCCACAGGCATTGCTCTTTTAAATGACTGTTGTTCCTTTAAGATGCTGCCCTTCCCCCTTAACCCAGCCAGGCCCCTGCTGGGTTTCCGTGCCCTAATTTACTGTCTGCTGCCAAGCTCCTGAGCATGCGCTCAAGAAGGAGCTGAGCTAATTAAAGCTCTCCTGAGGTTCAAGGTATCACATCTGTGGCTTTCAGCAGAGAGATCCATTTTGAGTGCATATTTTCACCATCTGACCTTTATTCTCCCCTCGTTTTTCTTCTCTTTAAGTCTTTTTCTACAATCATTTTATAGTCTCAATATCTTTCTTTTATAACTCGGGAATGATAATAATTAATAATTCTTAAAATTAGAATAATGTTTAGGATACAGTGTCTACCAAATACCCTGTGGTCAATAAGAGAGAAGAAAAAGATTAACTTTGTTTGGTAGATTAGATGAAGCTTCGAAGCAAGTGTACTCCACCATTATCTTCTTTAATTGTAAACCTGTGCACCGAGTCACTGGCTGTGCCTTTTGTTTCCTTGGTAATTTGGTGTCCCAGATGGCCTCTGAAATGTGGCTTGTGAGATAATAGATTTCGTATATGTTAAAGATTCTTTCGCTTCTTGGGAGTCAGTGTCCTACACCAGCCCACATGTACTCTGAGGGAGGTGCTTCTTCTGATTTTCTTTTTAACCTGAAGAACATTTTCTTCTGCAAAAACCTTCATTCATTCATATGGAGATAATAGTTTCTTATGAACATGCCACAGCCGCTTACCTTGATAAAGATAGCTGGTATACAAATATGTGTGTCAACATTAAATTTATAAAAACACACAGCAATTTTTTTTATATGATGGGAATAAACAAATCACAAGAGAGCCAAGAGGATAGATGCCTGGGAGGAAGGCTCAAGAAAACAAAGGAGAAACAAGCAAAAGAGAAAATGGGATTAGCAATGAGAGGGATGTCCCTGTCTTCCAGGCTCTTGAAGCAACAACTTTTATTCAAAAAGCATGAAGTGAAAAACATATATTAAAATAGACCTGAATTTAATATGGAGAAATTGGCTGTTTCCTGTCTCTAGCCTTAGCAGCAAGATTAGAGTGTAAATAGAGTTAGGTCTGCTATTCAGGGGCCTAAGGGAGAGAGATGAAATAGGAGGAAAATTAGCCATTAATTATGCTTGAATTTAGATAGCAGAGTGTTTTGCTTGCTAAGAGTCTAGTTTCACATGTTGTCCAAGAGCCACTGAGTTTAGATAACAGGGCATTCCTTTAACTCAACAGATTCCTCCCTGAGAGCCCATCTTTGATGAAAATGTCAGTGTTGTGGTTTGTGTTATTGTTGCTGCTATTTCATACATAGGAGAGTTCTGTAACTAGGGAAATGAGATGAAAGTGATGAATTTGCTATATTCATGGGGTCAATAAACTGAAGTTATAGTTCAATAGGATGAGTGAAAATCTGCTCTATATAGGAACAAATAAATGCCTCACAGGTTCCCAGTATTCACATAGGGAGGCTTACTGGAGCGGCCTGATCCCGTTTGGTTGGTGGAGTATTGCACAAAGTAGTAATAACCCACATTTCCACAGACTGAACCCCATGGGTTTACAAATCAAGAACAACTTATGTGTATTGCTTTCAGGGAACAGGAAGCTCTATAGATTTCAGAGAATCAAGTTCGATACACTTGGTCTACTCAGGCTCATAAAGAAGGTGTCACGACTCCTAAAGTCTTCTGAAACCTCTTCACATTCATTCCCTAGAAAGTTGTGGATCACCTGCTCTGCGTGGTCTCTGCTCTGCTATAACAAGTGTTAGCACAGGTGAAGTCTTTTCCTTGTCCTTTCCTTCTTGGCAGCAGTACTGACTGGGATGGGTCTGGTGGGCACAAGGAAGAAGAGGGAGCTGTAGCTTAGGACAATTGCTCACTTGCTCTATTATCTGACCATGAAATCAGCCCCAAATCAAAACAGCCCTGTGAACAGATTATAGACGAAGAGGCTGTCCTTTATCTGCCTTAGGAAGAGTGCAGCCAAATCTGTCCCTTTGGTGAAAGTCACTTTGTAGAAAGTTATGTTAATGCACAAAGTCACAAAGAGAATTTGCGAGATTTTCAGAACTAAATTAATCCTTAAAATTGACTGGCATACAGCTATTTAGCCAAAAGATCGCACTGCATTTTAAACAATATAAACTCATCTTCTTTTTCAGTCTTCATTTACATAAGAAGAGCAGCTCACTCTCAGCCAAACAGAACAAACCAAATCCCCTGTAACAGATCTGTTCCAGCTTAAGACTTTGGATACTCTCAACGTCATTTTCCAGTCCTACAGATAATCTACCATAGCCAAGTCCTTCACACTTTTCTTAGTCCTTGGGACCTTTTGGCAATCTGATGAAATCATAGGCTTTGTTCAGAGGGCACACGACAGAGCACTTTCAGGCACACCAACATATTGTATTTTAATAGCATGTTGTTTTTTTAACAAGTTTTTAAAATGTGTGTGCATGTGTTTCTGTGTATATGTGAGCATGCACATGCCATATCACACATGTGGAGGTCAGAGAATAACTTGTGAAAGGTTGTTCTCTCCTAGTACCATGTGGATTCCACGTATTGAACCGAGTTCATCAGGCTTGGCAGCAAGCAGCTTTACCATGGTTTTTAGAAATCTAATTCTAACCCCCTGTCTAAGTAAACTTGCCCCTTCCCTGGAGGGCAGTACGGGCTTGCTCACATGCTTGTTCTGGCAGCCATTTTTGCACTTCGCCTCCTCTCCCTCCCCGGATTCAGACCCAGATAAACAGAGGACAGAATCTGATTAGGGGATTATTAGCAAATTTAATGGATTGTTCCCGTAGAGGGAATGGGGAAAGCCTCCACTTAATGGGTACCATATCCATGCCAGGCTGGCATTCTCCACAGCCCTGTATACCAGGGCTCCAGCAGGCTCCTAGAGGGCACCTACAGCTCTCCTAGCTTTTCGAGCCTTTAGTCCCTCCTTCTATCTAAACTGGGTGGGATGAGTCACTGGATCCTTACCTCCATCTCTGGTCTGATGTCCAGGAAAAGTCCATTCAAAAGAAAGTTCAAATGATGCCATACCCGACCCTATATGAAATGACAAGGCTGGAGTCTGGGAGACGACTCAGTCAATAATGTGCCTGCCCCACAAAAATGAAGATCTGAATTTGGATCGCCAGCACCCACATAAAAGTCAGGTGCAGCAGTATAACCCCAGCAAGGCGGGAAACAGGTGCACAAGCACCCAGGAGTATGGGCACACACACAGACACACACAGACACACACACACACACACACACACACACACACACATACACACACACTAGTGGTAAGGCCAAGAGGGCTAATGGCTAGGAAACCTAGGGAAAGTCACACAGCAAAGCAGTACACGAAACTAATTTCTCAAAAGCTTGTGTCCCTGCCCAGGCATACTACCAAGGACCACTCTCAGAATTTCCTACCAGTGATTCACTTCATCTTATCAGGAAAGCGTACATAACATTATCTTTCTAACCCATTGTATTCTGAGGAGAGTCCGTGGGTCAACCCCAGATCCACAATGATTTTCGCAGTAAGACTTGAGCAGAACGGGACCTTTCCCATGTCTTCCGAGGCAGAAACTCTAACCCGGCATGTGTACTAGCTCAACAATGCTATAGTCAGAAAGGCTTGCAAAGTTGTCTATTGTGTTTGAAGATAAAGAAGAAAAAAGATTAGAGTTGCATTTATCACCTTCCTTGGTGAGTTATTCCTTCTTATTTTGTTTCTGACCTATAAAGATGTCACACCCTCAGACCTTGCTATTAGTTCAATATGTGGCTAATTAATATTGCTCTCTCCTTAAATATCTACAATCCATTAAATTCTGTTCTCTCTCTTTGGTTTACTCAACTGTTATGTTGGAGGTGCTTGTTAACTTCCAGAGGATGAAAGCTGATCTTCTGGCTGGACTCTTAATGATCTTCAGCCTCTCTGTTGAGTGACTGGGCCCCTGAAACTCATTTGCCACTTTCAGTGTCCCAGAGACATGTCTGTTGAGGATGAGATGAAGAACTAGGGTAGGCGGAGGAAAAATAAAGAAACTAATATTTTACTAACTGGATGTCTATGGCATAAAATAAATTTGTGGCAATGAAAATTAGTAGAGATATTTGAAGTCATTTGTTTTTGTTTTATTTTTCTCTTGGCTCTTTTCAGCTGTATTAGTGAGGACAAAAAAATGTGGTCTGTTGTAAGAAGATGGTTGTCTCTTAAAACAACATATAATGGAAAGATATTGGCTCAGTGTTCATTTTTGTTTTTAATTTGTTAGATATTAAGATGCAAGCTGATAACTAAACATCACTTAAGCAGAGAGGTTTTCCATGTAATGAAGTGGCTTGCACAGGGAGATGTTCTGTAGACAGTCTGTTTGCTGTGGGGTAGAGAAGAGCAGGATGGATTTATTCCCAGAGGTCTCCTCTGGCCCTGTCAACAGATGACCAGCTAGCACCAAATATCAGCATGACACCTTGATGTCATAGCACTCAACTGAGACCCAAGTTCCCATTTTCCTTAACCAGGGAGTAGATAAAATATGATCTCAAATTGCCTTACTGAATAAAGAGGTATAGAAGCAAATGAGTTTCCAGTTAAAGATTCTAAGTAGAAACATCTCTAGTAGAATTTTATTTATTTATTTATTTATTTATTTATTTATTTATGGTCTTTTTTTTCCTATTTTTTTATTTATTTCTTTTATGTGTATGAATGTACTGTCTGTATGCAGGTCCCTGCACCCGTGTCATGCAATGCTGCGGAGGTCAGAAGAGGGTGTCAGATTCCCCAGAACTGGAGTCAAAGACGGTTCTCAGCCACCATATGGGTGCTGGGAATCGAACCTGGGTCTTCTGCAAGAGCAGTCAGTGCTCTTAACCGCTAGGCCATCTCTCTAGCCCATTTTTTTGGTCTTTTCAAGACAGGGTCTCCCTGTAGCCCCAGCTGTCCTGGAATTCGATCTGTAGACCAGACTGGCCTTGAACTCACAAAGATCCGCCTGCCTCTGCCTCCCAAGTGCTAGGATTAAAGGCGTGCACCACCACACCCGGCTTCTAGTAGAATTTTAAACCTTTGACAGGTTGAGAATTTCTTATCTTAAATACTTAGGACTACAAATGGTTTAGATTTATGATTTTCTTCCAGATTCTGGAATATATGCATATACATGATTATATATGATATCTTGGGATGGGCCCCAAAACTGAACATGAATATATTTGTATTTCATATATAGTTTGTACATGGGCTGATGGTAATGTTATACAGTATTTTTATTAGACCTGTCTTTTGACTAGCCTGCCTCCATGAAGTCAGGTGTAGGATTGTCTACCAGTGATCTTATGTCTGGGCTCAAAAAATTCTGGATTTTCCTGGACATGGTGGCACATGCCTTTAATCCCAGTACTTGGGAGGCAGAGGCAAGCAATCTCTGTGAGTGCAAGGCCAGCTGGTCCACACAGCAAGTTCCAGGCCAGTTGGGGATACAGAGTCTGTCTCAAAAAGACCAAAAAAAAGAAAAAAAAAATCTGGATTTTGGAGCATTTCTGAAATTGGATTTGGGGATTGGGGATGCTGTAGGGACACTTTACAACCTAGATGACTTATGGATTCTATGTGTTATTGATCATGTGAACAAATTCAGAAAAGCTGACTGTTCTAGTTAGCTTCTCTGTTGCTGTGGTAAAGTCCAGACCAAACCAATTTATGGAAGAACGGGTTTATTTAGCTCACAGTCTATTATCAAGGGAAGAAGCCAAGGCAGGAACTCAGGCAGGAACCTGCAGGCAGGCACTGAAACAGATGATGGAGGAAGATGCTCACTGGCTTTTTCCTCTGGCCTGTGCTCAGCCTGCTTTCTTATACAATCCAGGACCTTACTGGCTTATTCCTCTGGCCTGAGCTCTTAAACAAGCTTGCTTTCTTATACAAACCAGGACCACCTGCCCAGAGGTGGCACCACCCACAGTGGGATGGACCCTCCCACATCACTCAACACTCAAGAATATGCCTCACAGACGCTCACAGGCCAATCAACAGGAAAGTCCCCAGCTGAGGTTTCCTCTCCCAGGTGTGTTAAGTTCACAACTGACGCTGTCCAGCGCATGGGCAATGTGAGAGATCTCAAATTGGGAAATTTAGCTTTAGGATCAAGGGCAATATTTATGGGATGTATATCTTTTTTTTTAATTTTTATTTATTTATTTTTATGTGTATGAGTGTACTGTCTGCATGTAGGTTTGTGCACCCGTGTCATGCAATGCCTCGGAGGTCAGAAGAGGGTGTCGGATTCCCTTGGAACTGGAGTTAAAGACAGTTCTTAGCTGCCATGTGGGCACTGGGAATTGAACCCGGGTCCTCTGCAAGAGCAGTCGGTGCTCTTAACTGCTGAGCCATCTCTCCAGCCCCAGGATGTATATCTTTAAATGAGACTATGCACTTCTTGGATGCAGTCCACACACAGCTGAATGAGAAGATTCAGCCTCTCTCTATTAACCCCAAGTTTTTTTTGTTTTGTTTTGTTTTTTGGTCTTTTCAAGACAGGGTCTCCCTGTAGCCCCAGCTGTCCTGGAACTCACTCTGTAGACCAGGCTGGCCTTGAACTCACAAATAATGCAACCTAAACCAGCATTGCTGCCAAAGACTCACAAATAATTCAAATGAGCTATCTAACATGAGTATTATTATCCTTCCAATTGGTAGTTCTCTTTCCATGTTAAGGGTCTTTTATATCCTGTAAAGCTCCTAAAGGATCTTTTTAAATGGAAAAGGTTAGGCAAGGGAGTTCACCAAGTGGAAGTGTTTGCTGTACAAGGCTGGTGACCTGAGCCCCATCCTGGAGCTCCCATCCAGGCTGAAGGAGAAAACTGACTCTGCGAAGTTGTCCTTTGACCTCCATGTGTGCTGCATATGCATACACACACATATGCATGCACTCTCACAGATACACGCACACACACACAAATAACATAGCTTAAAACAGTAAAAAATAAGATATAATGATTAACAGTCATCGTACCAGTGAAGGTGGGTCAGGTCAGATAGACCGATTGGGCAAGTGGATCTTAATCACAAACATGTTCTGGGGATCATGTGACCAATTCCTCCTTCACCCAAACCCATGCTCCAAGCACAGACCAGAAGACTTATAGTCTCTATAAACAATCAGTGCCAAAGGGTGTCTGCAGTTATTAGTTCCACCCATTTCTATATTTGTCCAGGTCATTTTAAACATATATAGGGGTATGTTTCCTAGGATAAATTAAAAATACTTTCATATATCAAGACAAATACAAAAATACCAGAAACAAAATATCTTACAGAAATGAGGGTGTAGAGCTAGCATTTGTGTGTGTGTGTGTGTGTGTGTGTGTGTGTGTGTGTAGAGGGTGTTACTGAAAAATAACTTTGATATGATTGCTTCTATTTTCTTTTTATTTCATTTCTTATTCTATTCATGCTTTCCTTTAAAAATATGCATTACTTGTAACTGATTTGAAGTTCTTCTCTGCTAATCTATGAATTCTATCATCTTTTCATTTCTGGATTTGTTTCTATTGAATGACTTTTTCCTGCTTCTCATATCTAGTGATTTTTTACTGTGTATTAGAAACAATTCTTTTTCCTTTATGAGAGTTTGATTTTGTCATCTTTGTTAAAAAGGAGGTACATTCTGTTCTAACATACAGTTAATGTATTAGGACATCAGCCTGAGCTTTCATCTTTAAGCTTTATTAAAGTTTAACCATGACTAATTGATCTTCCTACAAAGGTGTGATTCTGTTAGAGTTTCTAGTGAATATGCCAGATGTTCGGTGGGATGTCCAACCTTCAGACACTGCAACATGACATCATCTACCAATGTATTATGTTGAATTATTAGCTATCTTGGGATGCATGTAGCCCTCAGGTACAGACCGAACACACCTGCTAGACTGCTTAAACTACTTTGGCCTTTGCCTCTTCCATACTCTGGAATTACATTTTCTTTTCTTCTTCTTTTTTTTTTTTTATGTGTATGAGTGTACTGTCTGCATGTAGGTTGGTGCACCCTTATCGTGCAATGCTGCACCCTTGTCATGCAATGCTGCTGAGGTCAGAAGAGGGCATCCGATTCCCCTGGAACTTGAGTTAAAGACGGTTCTTAGCTGCCATGTGGGTACCAGGAATCAAACCCAAGTCCTCTGCAAGGGCAGCAAGGGCAGTTGGTGCTCTTAACTGCTGAGCCATCTCTCCAGCCTCTTCTCTTCTTTTAAAAAAAAATTTACACTTAGCTGGGTGTAGTGGTACACGCCTTTAATGCTAGCACTTGGGAGGCAGAGGCAGGTGGATCTCTGTGAGTTGAAGGCCAGCCTGGTCTACAGAGTGAGTTCCAGGACAGCTGGGGCTACGGGGAGACCTTGTCTCAAAAAGACAAAAAAAAAAAATTATACTTAAGCCAGGAGTGGTGGTGCACTCCTTTAATCCCAGCACTTGGGAGGCAGAGGCAGGAGAATCTCTGTGAGAGTGAGGCCAGCTTGGTCTACATAGCCAGCTGGGGCTACAGGTAGACTACCCCTATTCATTTTGTGTGTTTGCACATGTGGGTGCTTACGTGGAGCTGGCTCTCTCCTTCTACCTGTGAGTCCTGGAGATCACACTTTGGTCATCAGGCTCTGGAGGCAAGCTGATGAGCCACCTTGCCCACCCTGGAATTACATTTGCTGAGATCACTAGTAACTTCTAAATCCAAAGGACAGCTTCAGATCCCATGTTATGTGACCCCTTGGTGATGGCATTTAGCAGGGTTGACCAACCTTTTGGAACGCATTCTTCTTGTGATGTCAGTTCCACAACATTCTCCTTGTTTTCCTCCATGGCTATTTTATAGGTCTTCTGCCTTCTATTCAGTCTTTAAATACTCTTCATAGCTTCATTTAAAGCCCTCTATTTTGCTTGTGTTTCTCTAACTCATGCTGTCCCATGACTTCCTCTAACACCTACTTTACACGGAAACAAACGTCTATGTGTACACATGTCATGTGTGTGTTATATGTTTTGTGTGTGTGTGTGTGTGTGTGTGATCTGAGCTTAGAACTCTTCCTCTAAGCCTCTTGACTCATTAAAAGACACCATCCATGGCTGGAAAGATGCCTCATTGGTTAAAAGCACTGGCTGTTCTTACAGAGGACCTGGGTTTGGTTTCCAGCACCCACATGCCAGCTAACAACCATCAGTAACTCCAGTTCCAGGGGATCCAACACCTTCTTCTGTCCTCCAAAGATATTGCATGACACAGGTGCACTTACACACATGCAGGCATTATACTCAGACACATAAACTAAAAACAATAAATAAAAAAGAAGACATCATCCATTTGCCTACATAAAACTATCTCAGAATCATTCCCGAACAGGGTGTGGTGACACGCACCTTTAATTACAGCACTTGGGAGGCAAAGGCAGGTGGATCTCTATGAGTTCAAGGCCAGCATCATCCACATAGCAAGTTCCAGGTCATCTGGGGCTAGAGGGAGACCTCATCTTAAAAAGACCCAAAAAAAAAAAAAAAAAAGACATTCCCAAAGCCCTACTCTTGATATGAATCCCAATTAGAATTACCAAATACCATCATTTTTCATCAGTACATCTTGGATTTGTCTCCAAGATTGACAAAGTATTGGTCCTGCACAGCAAGCCAGGTTCTAGAGCAGAAGATCTGCACTTAGGGTGCTGGTATCTTATGATAGCCTGAGTGTTGTTCAAAGCCAGGGTGTTGGAAAGAAGCAAGTACTTCCTATGTATTTCAAGAATTCAGGCGGGAACATTGTGTGACCCACCCTCTTTTGTTTCCTGTCATTTTACCTCAGAGCACTTTGCTGATGCTAAGAGCAGAACCAGGGGCATTCTTCTCTCAAGAGTTGGGGCACATGCTGTGTGGAGCAAGGAGGGCATGCAGTAAATACGGACTGCATGGAGGGGTCCAGAGAACTGTTCCCACCAAAGCTTTAACTATGGTTGGTTTCACGTGCTTCCTAGAGAGTAGAGAACAGCTAGAGGCAATTTTCAGACTTAAAGCTGTGCACCTCCACTGGTTAAGCCTCCATCGCACACATTTCTAGCTCCTGATACTTCAGGCTGTTCTACAGGAGAAAGGGCACATAGATTCCAGCCATGGCCTGCTACTCATAAGGTCGTCTCTTCCCTGCCTGCCTCTCACCTTGCCACTGCCCCCTCCTCCACTGTGCTCAACCCAGATAGTGTTGTTGCTGCTGCTGAACATGTGGAGTTCTCCCTCCATCTGCCCCACTATATGGAATGTTCCCTCTACCCCACCTTTACAATGCAAATGCCACTTTAAAATGAACACTCAACAACTGCACAAACTAATGAGTTTCACTGTGACATTTTCACATGCAGACATTGTGAATTGGCCATATTTACCTTCCTCCCTCCTTCCTTCTCCTCTACCTCCCTTTCTCCCCCTCCTCTAATCACCTTTCCATTCCTTAATAGTCCCTCTTCTACTTTCAGGGTATGAGTGTGTGAGGGTATGTGTGCATGCATGTGTGTGTGTGTGTGCATGTTTTAAATTTCTATGTATGAGAGAAAACATATCCTATGTTTTATGTCCAGCTTGTCTTACTTGACATGATTTCCTTTAGTTTTACCCACTTTCTGCAAATACATGATTTTATTATTTTTATAACAAATCATGCCTTTGTGAATATGGTACCTTTTTTTTAATCTCATCTGTTGACAGGCACATAGGCTGATGCCATATCTTTGTTATTGTGAATAGAGTGTCAATAGATATGGGTATGCAGGTTTCTCTTTTGTATATTCACTTCATTTTCTTTTCTATACCCAGGAGGGGTATAGTTGTATCACTAGGAAGTCGTATTTCTAGTGTTCTGAAGAACCTTCATATTGATTTCCATGCTGGTTAGACTAATTTACATTTCCACCAACAATGTAAAAGGTTTCCTTCACATTTTCCCTAGCATTTATTTATTTTATTATATATAGATATATATATATCTATAGTATATATATATTAACTCAAGACAGTCCTTAGCTGCCATGTGGGTGCTGGGAATCAAACCTAGGTCCTCTACAAGAGCAGTCAGTGCTCTTAACCACTGAGCCATCTCTCCAGCCCTATAATTTATATTTTTAAAATAACCATTTTGACTGGGGCAAGATGGGATTGCAATTTGTTAGTTTGTTGAAGACAAGGTCTTGCTTTATAGGCAAGGCTGTCCTCACGCTTGCAGTCCTGTTCTCGCTACTGGGGTGGGATTACATTTCTCTGATGGCTAAATATACTGAGCATTTTTCACATGTTTATTGGCCCTTTGTACTTCCCTTCATAAATATGTGTTCAGGTCACTTGTCCCTTTTTTGCCCCCCCCCTTTTTCTTATTGTACTTGTTCCTTTTTACAAACTGGCTTTGTAGACCAGACTGGCCTGGAACTCACAGTGATCCTCCTGCCTCTGCCTCCTGAGTGCTGAGATTAAAGGTGTGCATCACCATACCCAGATCTTGCCCTTGTGTTCTTAAGGTTTTCTGAGTTCTTTATATATTCTGCGTAAACAGGTGCCACTTCCAAGGAGAGCCAAGCTCTTTATTATGTTATTTGAGCCTCTTTTTGTCATTGCACCTCCCACAGTTGGTAATTCTATGGCTGCCTCCTTTCCTACTCAGGAAATAAGGCAAAGACCATATCTACATGGTCCCCTTTTGTTTTGCCCAGTATTCAGGACAATTCCCAGGGCATAGTTGGTACTCATCGGGTATTTGCTGAATAAATTAATTAATATTCACAACAAACCAGATCTGATAGTTATATTAATTATTTGTAATACAAATATAGTTGGAAAAATACATTGGAATTTTTTTATGTGATAGATGTTTGACACATAAGACATAGAAGCAACTTTGAAGTTAGGCTTAGGCTTTGAGAGAAGGACAGAAGGGAAAAGTATGCCTTAGACAAGAACAAAAGGTAAGACATGTGAGGGTCTAAGTGCCATTCAGCCCATTTATCATTAGAATGTAAAGATTTTTTTGCTTTTTTGTTTGGTTTTGTTTTTGTTTTTGGTCTTTTTGAGACAGGGTCTCCATTTAGTCCCAACTGGCCTGGAGCTCGCTATGTAGACCAAGCTGGCCTTGAACTCACAGAGATCCTCCTGCCTCTGCCTCCCAAGTGCTGTGATTAAAGGCATGTGCCACCACACCCAGCCTAATAGAACATAAAGATTTTTATTTTCTTTGTGTTAAACTTGGGAAAATTAATAGGATTGAAGGAAAACATGATTGAATTTCTAAGTGAAATTTTCTGAGTCGCTAGTGCCCTGTATTTGTTTCTTATCACTGAGACCAAGGGACCAAGTCTTTAATACACAGGACTCTGGGGGACATTCAACACACATATAATAGCAAGGTGCTAAGCCTGCCTGAAAGAATGGTCATGTGGGCCAGCCAACTGAGCTGTAGGGCGGAGCTTCCTTTCTTGGAACTTTAGGATTGACTGGTGCCCTGCTGGCTTTAGATCTTTGGCCTCATCCCACCTGTTAGCTTCCTGTTCTTCATTTGTGGAATATGAATGTTTATTCTGGGCCTGTCCTACCATTGCATCTTAAAGACATAAAACCTGTTTGCTTCATTTTCACAGGGACCTCTGGCTAAGTTTGTGTTCTAAGTAATGTTGGTAAAGTTAAATTTTTCTCAAAGAGAATCTTGATAGACTAAATGTATTTTGTATTGTGAGATATCAGACCTCAACCTTCGAGGCCAGGAGAAGAATGCTAGTATTTTGGATACAGAATGGGTACCATAGATTCATATGTAGAGGACTTGATTGGCACAGTGGTGTGGGTGGGGCTGGTGGGGTGGAACCTTTCAAAGGCAGGACCATGGGAAGTATACTTTCAAAGAGGATTGTGAAACTCTAAAATTTTCCTCTTTCTCTTTTGCTTTCTGGCTGTGAATTAAGCAGTTTCGCCTCGTCATGTACCCTGACCATGGCATCTGGTACCCCAACCAAAGAGCTTAAAACAATGAATCTGCTTGATTGTGGACCTGAACCTCTAAAACCATGGGCCAAAATAAACCTCTTCTATTCATAAGTTGATTATCTTGGGTATTTTGTTAGGATTGTGGTAAACTAACACGTATCTCTAACATCCTAGGGGTTCCGCTGCTGCATCAGCTTCAGGTCCGCACTCCCAGGCATCTCTCCATCAGGGCCTGCTTGAAGATACTCAGGGCCCACAATAGACAGCCTGGGTTTTCTGCTTTACTTTGAAACTTTGCATAAGCCTCCGTGACTCTACAATTCTTGCATACCACATGCCTGCAAGACCAGCATCAGGTTTGCAAAGCTAAAGGTCTGCCTCCAGGGCTGGCTGTTCCAGGGCCTGCCTGAACCATATTATATCATCATACTGGATGAACAGAAACATCCCAGGGAAATGATTCCTGAGGTAGACATGCAGGGCATCCCAGGGCTCTGTTATGGAAGGATTCTGTCCTAGAACACTTTTGAACAAATGCTGTAGGCTGTAGCTCAGGGTAGAATGTTTGCCTAGCATATGTGAAGCTCGGGTTCAATCTTCCTTACTGCCAAATACTTCTTCTTCTTCTTCTTCTTCTTCTTCTTCTTCTTCTTCTTCTTCTTCTTCTTCTTCTTCTTCTTCTTCTTCTTCTTCGTCTTCCTCCTCTTCTTCTTCCTCTTCTTCTTCCTCTTCTTCTTCCTCTTCTTCTTCTTAGTTTTTCTTGAAACAGAATTTCCCTATAGCCCCAGCTGGCCTGGAACTTGATCTGTAGACCAGGCTGGCCTTGAACTCACAGAGATCCACTTGCCTCTGCCTCCCATGTGCTGGGATTAAAGGCATGCACCACCACACCCAGCAAAAAAAGTCTTTAAAACGGACTTTCATCTCTGTCTTTTTGGCCTGTGGTGGGTGGAATGGCCTTGCAAATTACTGAGATGCACTCCAAGCATCTCTCCCACTGCCCCTAAGTGAGCCATCTACTTTTTATCCATGCTAGCAATTCCATCCTCCTTGGCCACATCTTTATATGTGCTCCACTTTTGGCCAGTGGCAGTTAAAAAAAGTTTCCACTGTGCTCCTTTTTGATCCAATTATTCACTGTAAAACTGACTAAGAAGTAGCCAGTAATGCTCTTGTCATAACCTGAATGCTTTGCTGTCTTGAAAGTTTCTCCATCAGAACTTAAAGGTCCATACCTTTAAGTTCAGTCTCCTACAGAACAACAGTCTGTCAAGATATCGTGGTCTGAATCTGAAATATCCCACATAGACTCATGTTTTGTATACTTGGTCCCCAGGTAGTGGTGCTATTTTGGAAGGTTCTGGAAACTTTGGGCACAGTTGGAGAAGTAGGTCACTGGGGGTGAGTTCTTGAGGGTACATTATCCCTGCCCCACTTGCTTGTCTTTCATGATGTTATAGCTATTCTCTGCCCCAGTTCCCTACTGCCATGATCTTCTGTTCAGCTACGTGGGGCAAAGCATTTGAACCCCCAGAGCCATGAGCCCCAATAAATCTCCTCTCCTTTAAGTTGTTTCCATGAGGTATGTTGATAAAACCAATGCAGAAGTCATTAATACACAAAGCATGGAGAAATGTATACATTTGGAGGGGATAGTTTCTAGTATAGTTTTCAGCAGAAACCTCAACTTCATTCAGAACTTTGTGAGCATGGCCTTTTCTGTCCCCATTCATATTAAGATATTTATTTATTTATTTATTTATTTATTTATTTATTTATTTATTTTTGAGACAGGGTCTCCCTCCAGTCCCAGCTGGCCTGGAGCTCGCCCTGTAGACCAGGCTGGCCTTGAACTCATAGAGATCTGCCCACCTTGCCTCACATGTGCTGGGATTAAAGGCGTGTACCACCATGCCTGGCAAAATTTTGGTTTGGTTTTCTAAGCTACCACCAGAATGACTCATCAAATCCAGTTGACCACATTTTAGGGATCCTTGGGCTTACTTCTTCAAGCTTTGCCAAATTCTTCCTGGAAGCCAGTGTTAAAGTTTCCTCTATATCATCAGGACTATGCATTATTAATGACCTCACTCTCAGTACCAAATTTTCATACTGGTCAGCTTTCTGTGACTGTAACAAAATATATGAGATAACTTATGAAGAGAAAAAATTTATTTTGATTCATAGTTTTCAGTCTATGATGAATGGCCCCAAGATCTGAGCCTATATAAAGACAGTACATCTTAGCCAGTGGGAACATCAAGAGAAACTTCTTACATCTTTTAAAAAATAATATTTTATTGATTCTTTCAGAATTTCATACAACACATTTTGATTACATACTAACTGCCTCCTCATCTCCTCTCAGATGCTTCATCCTCCGCCAAACCCTCCCACCCCTGTTGCTTTAAGACAAGGTCTCATACTGTAGCCTAACCTGGCTTGGAACTTTCAGCAATCCTCCTGCCTCAGCCTCCTGAGTGCTGAGGTTATAAGCGTGAGCCACCATGCCCGAAAAACTTTCTTATATCTCAAGTTAGGAAGCAAAATGAAAGAGGAAGTGGCTGGGCCAAAGGCCAAATCTCAATGACATGATGACTATATTAGTCAGGTTCTTCAGAAGATCAGAACTAACAGAATGAATATATATATATATATATATATATA